>JBBIGC010037116.1:0-11934 GCA_037576955.1 Lepidarchus adonis
CTCGGTTCCACCGCGTTAAACACCTCGCTGGCTCACGGACTCGGTTCCACCGCGTTAAACACCTCGCTGGCTCACGGACTCGGTTCCACCGCGTTAAACACCTCGCTGGCTCACGGACTCGGTTCCACCGCGTTAAACACCTCGCTGGCTCACGGCCTCGGTTCCACCGCGTTAAACACCTCGCTGGCTCACGGACTCGGTGAAGGACGGACGCACTGGTCAATTCAGCCTTTAATCAATACACAGCAGTGAATGAGATGTACCGCCGCTGGCAGTGGGGCCGAGAGCAGGACCCTCCTCTGGGGTTATTTATGTGGCCGACTGTTCTTTTTCTTTTTCCTGTTTTTTAACAAGACATCAGTGCTGTAATTGAGGCCCGAGCTGCTGGGAGACGAGTGCCACGGTTCTATCCTACAAGCCCCAGAGGCGTAAGAATGGATGTAGGCAGGTTTAAGGGATATCCCAGGCCATCAATTTAATACATGCTGCAGGTCCATTTTGCAGAAATTGGCCCAAGTTTTTATTTTCTTTCTTTCTTCCTCTCTGCTACGGTTTCCCGCTGGGCCGCTGTGCTGAAATCCCGATAGTCTGCACTTGCAGAATCTCCCGCATTACCGTTCCTGCTCCATGCTGCCCACGTCCAGCCATCAGCCCAAAGTTCTGGCTGAAGAACTCCGTGTGACACGGCTACTTTTCCTCTTCCCTGCTTTGCTTTAAAGGGAGGAGCATTGTTTTTCAATCAGTTCTTGTATGTTCGGTCATCGTGGAAGGTAGATTCAACAAGTTTCCCTAAACTTTGAGAACAGATGTGAAAAATGGTCTCTGGAGTTGCTCGTGTCTGTTCTGCAGTTACATATTTCAACTGTTTATTGATGAACTCAACAGCCCATTGTTTTTTATCTTTGAACAGCCCCCTGCCACCAAAACTAGCGCCCCCCCCAAATTCAGTCAAGTCCTGTTCTCCTAACTAGCTAGGATCCACAATGCCACCAACTGTGACGACAGCAGCGATTTAAAAAGTCAATTACTAGGAGATTACCTCCTACTTTGAAAACCTGGAAGGACATTGTCAAGGAGATTTTTTAACTTACACATTTTGTAAGGTCTCAACAATCAGACTTGGAGCAAAAATGGACCAAAAGGATCATTCCCACGTCCCTTCCCAGTCACTGAGGTTATGGAAATAGGTGACTTGTGTTGTGCAGAAGTGAAAATGTAAGGTGCTGTTGGAGGAGAGCACCCCTGGCAGCCATGTTGGATGGTGAGGCCCTCTTGGTTTCCTTCGGATTCAGGTGGTTGTGGCATCTGCAGGGATCGAGCTAAACTTCCTGATCTAATGCTCCTTCAGTCTGTATGTACCCATGTGGTACTGTGTGATGAGTTCTGCTTTATCCTGTAGGTACAGAATCTCTCTGTGCCTTATTTGTAAATACTAGCAGAGAACGGGTCCTAGCTACAGTCCTACACATATCGATGTCCTTTTCTCCCACGGATAATCTCATGGGAAATGAGGAACGCCTGGGCTTAAACAACCACGTTGCTGAGGAGGACCAGCAGCACCGGTGTTTGCTCTTCTCTGACGTCCAGCAGTGGCATTTAGAAAATGTTCAGGCAAGTAATAGGTCAGCAGGTAGGATGAGAAATGTCGGATATATGTGGCATTTTATTAGCTTGTGTTCCCAGCCACTTCCCCACGGGGCATTTTCATGTTCCACACAGCAATTAAACACCAAAAGACACATTCACATTGTTTTTCTCTTTGTGACTACAAGGTTTACTTTTGAGTGTTGTTGAAAATACCAACCGTTCTGAGACGCAAGTCGTCGTCATTCACTTAAGTGGCAAAAGAAACGCTTTGAACATTGCATCAGAAGTGTGAGGAAAACCAAACGCATCCTACTGAGCACGTCATGTCTAAGGCTTAAGGGTTCCAACAATTGCAGTGCTTCACTTGCGGCCTTGGGTTTGAACTTCACACGTCCCAAGGGTTTGGAGAATGCGCATGCGCCATAAAATACGCACATGGTGTTTGCCTAATTTAGAGGAAGGAATTGTGACTGAATTCGTAACAAACCATCATGACTCCAAAAGACAACAATAGAAAACTGACAATCATCCTTTTGTATGAAATCTCATAAAAACCGGACTTCCCTGCTGTACAAACCAGTGGAATGTTAGCGTTTGAGGCTCATATAAATATGGTGTCACATCAAATTTGGCTAATAACTGTGTTTACAGTGCAATCTGGGAGGAACTGTTTTGCGATACCATTTTTGCTGTTTTGGCTCTGCCCCCCAGCACAGTGGATTTGAAATTTCTGCTTTAATTGGAGGATATTTACAACCATATTAGGTGAACCACATGGGAGTTAAAGCCCTTTTATCATTGGTAATACGGGGGAATGTTTATCCACTTGTGCGTCATTGTATCAGGATGATTTTGCCTCAGAGAAAGCTGTTGGTGAGGAGCCCACCATGCTACACCAGTAAGAGTCCGTCAGGGAGACTCCTAGCGCTACATTCACCTACATGATCAAAAGCGGTCAGCCACCCTTGTTGAGCGGGTCTGCATGTAAATGCGACAGACAGAGCCAAAACGCTGAAGTATGCTAGGTTTATATAAACAGCATCAACATGGAAGACCACAGAAATGTAGGACTGAAAAACACCCCTGTTTATGAGGGATATTCTCCCAGATACAGTAAAGCCATTACCACGGGACGTATAGATACTGAACCGCCCCCCTGCCCCACCTTCTTTTGACAACTTCTTCCTCTTGTCAGCACTACATCTCCACCCCTCCACCTTCAAAGAAGCCTTTTCCGAACCCCTTGTTTGCAATATGTTCCCGTGGTGATGACCATACGTATCGTAGACAACAACAAAGAGAAGGGACGCTACTCGACCTCAGAGGGTTTGGCACAAATTGCTAAGTCTCAGTTCTGAAAGGCAATATTACAGATCACAAACCAGCAAAGTCTGTTGGGGGTGGAAACGACGCAGGCCTCTGAGCGAGGTCCATGAGCATGCGTGGCTGGATCAATCGACGCCAAGCAGCAGGATGAATTCTGAATCCAACCAAACTCAACGAATGGAACTTTCTAAAATGGTTATGGAGTTTTTTGGGGCCAAACATGTTGAGCATGTCTGTTGTCCAGCCTGAACCTCACTGACCTTTCACTTGCTGGGAGCAACAAGGCCTCGGACGCAAGCAGGAAGTGACAGCTGCTGCTTTATGAGTCCGGTGGAGCGTCTGCAGGCAGTGAAGTACTAAATGTGACCGTTGATTTGCCCTGCTACGTTTGGTCACTGGATAAGGTTGGTTCTATAAAAATGGTTGTGATCATGGTTCACCCAATATTGGTAAAATACCCTTTGTTTATGCCCTGACTTCAATCTGTCATTTTTTATTTCAAATCCAGCATGCCAGTACAGTCTGACCCATTGTTTATTTACATCCTGACTGGAACAGCTCTTCCAGATTACTCAACAACATCTAGTTCTCAGCTGCGATGCACTGGCTGCATCATCGTCCAACAATGATCCACACATCCTGTTCATGCTTTTATCCCTGATTGAAAACGCAACACCTCCGCAGAAATTGCCGTCCTCCTACACTGAGTTTCTCCAAAGAAGCGACGCTTCTCCCCAGCGCTCCTGAAGCATGCGCGGCCGCTAGACCTTGGCGGCGCTCCCGTGCCGGATAATTTTGTAAGTGATCCAATAGAAGATGTTGAAGATGAGGAAGGCCAGCGGAAAGGCCGCTCTGGAGATGGTGTCGATTCTCTTTGCTCTGTCCACAAACTTCTTCCTGTTGTGTTCGGCGTCTCTCAGGGCGGAAGGCTGCTGGACGGCGTTGGCTGTGGTGCTCTTCACTGCCGCGCCGTCTTTCATGCACGGAGCCATGCTGTAGCCGGAGAAATGGAACCGTCCTTCCCTCAGCTCCTCCTCCTGCATACCCACAGCAACGTTTAGGGACAGGACACAAATCAGGAACATGAAAAACACAAGTTATGCCGCGGGCACGCTCGTTAAGGGGCATGCAATTTTAATTTACGAATAAAGAAACTCGCTTGACAAATGTGCAGGGAGTTCTTAATGAGAGGAAAGGAGCATTTGTTTTTTGCTCCCTGTCTATTCCTTTTTCTCTGGTTCGAATTAGCCAAACTGTCTCAGGTGTTACGCCCTAGACTTCCTGAAGCCTGTGGGGGTGCAGATGTTCCTGCTTCAAATTAACGCCAGTCACAAACGGGAGGTTTTTCATTTACTTAAGCGTCTGCGGGAGTCCCCGAGGACAGCCTGACACACTTTCCATAACACAGGCTGACCTCATTGTTCCTCCCTTTAATGCAGTGTTTATGACGGTGTAGCTGAGGTGGAGGAAAGTCATGTTTCTTCTCCGCAGCATTAACTCCAGCGTCTAAATTGCAGTCTCGCGTATGCTCTTAAGAGGAACTCCGACGTCCCAGCCTTATTTGCATTTGAAAAACCCTGGCATGCCCTGTTGGACCTAAAGAATGTACGTACGCCTCCACAATGCTGCTTCAGCTCCTAGACAAACGTTTCAAATCCCGAGGTCTATACGCAGTTCATTATCGAAGCAGCGACAGCTTTTGATTGGGTAAATTATTCATTACTTTAGTGTTAATGCTTCCCTGTCTGTGAGGATAATGCTTATCCCTTTTAGCAGACACCGCTCGATTTACTTTCTGAACGCCGACAAATTGAATGGCTGCCAAACGATGGTGTCTTGCATCATCGGAAAAAGCTCAAACACTCATGTGCCACTCCTCTGCCTTGTGCCGGCAAGGCACAACGTTCCGTGCACAACGTTGGAATGGTGCTCCAATGTTCGCACCTTGTCTCTGGATGTTAAGGTTTGGACATTGATTCACCGTTTGGGCTCTGCTTCGGTTTTACGTCATTAGATCAGTGTTCGTACCTTGAGATTTCGCTTTTGCCTCCGTTTCAGCCTGAGGAACTCTTTCTGTTGCCTGGATACAAAGTTCACTCCCGCGTATTCCAGTAGAGCGGCGAAGACGAACAGCAGACACACAGCCATCCAGATGTCTATGGCCTTCACATAGGAAACCTGTTCAACAACACATTACACTTTAAATATGAATCAATCATTTACAATCCTTCCAAATATATACATATCTCTGTTCCAACTGATGCTAAGAAGTCCCTTCACCTGGCAGTGGTCTTGTTGTTCTGGTTGATCAGCAAATCAACCTCATTCCATTTACATGTGTAAGTGAGCAGAGTACTTAATAAACTAAATGTACATCCTATAGGTCTATACTGTGTATATACGCTTTAGATTAGTCCAATGAGAAAAATGACAGAGATTTATCCTTTTATGGAGGATACAACTTCATATGTCATTATAAAATGTCTCTTGTTGATCATCATTTTCCACAAGTGGCCATATGATTTTGTTGGTGAAGGTTCTTAAATAATCTGTTATTTCCCGTCATAGACGCCAGACTCTTCTGTCTGAATGAGGAGAACCCCATGAACTCCAAACTGAAACGTTACTCCTAGTGGTGAAACCTGCACTGGAAAGAAGGAGAACCTCTCTAGAAGCATTAGTAAGAACAAAAAAGCAATAGCTGTAAGGGAGAACTTGGCCTCCACGAAAGAGAACCTCCTTGTGAGCATTAGGAAGAACCAACAAGTGGAACTGAGACTCAAAATGAGAACGTCTCGAAGAGCACGAGAAGAATATGCAACACCATCAGCCAAACCATTAAAACTACTTGTCAAATTTTGATTAGTTCCCTTTACCAGTCTTCACTCCAAGCACTACACCGTCCATAATGCATTGCTCCACATGAAACACACCACATCTCACAACACAGTGTCTCTGTTTGAGCCCAGTATTTATCGTAAAGCCTTTAGTAGAAGTTCAACTACATTCTACTACCGTATATGACCGACAGTACATAACAGCCACAACAACATAAAAAGGAGTCACCTCCGCAACCACAACCCCGTGACCCGTTTGGTTAGCTCGGCCCAATGGGGGCAAGCTAACCAGGTTTGACTGTAGTTCTGTCCCAACACATCCAACAAACAAGACAGCAGCTTGTTTTAGAAAATGGCTTTCCAGATATGTCATTACATCAGCGATCATTTCTCCATCAAATTTGACTCCTTCACGATGATGTAATAAAGTTGCCTTGTGATCCACTCCATTCTGCCTTATGTACAAACAAGGATCCCTCTTAGGACATCCTTCTAGCCTCTGTGCGGTTCTCATGTAGTTCCTTTACGTGTGCCTAGATTCATCCTGCCTTCGTATCTGTGCTTTGGCTTGGGTCTGACAAACCTGGGGTTTCCCACTTAATCGGAATTTGATCACAGATGTGAAAGCCAAGTCGTCTCCATCACCTCTCCTGTGGCGTCTGAGAGAAAATAACATCCATGGATCTAATGCTCCATTATGCTGCTGCCACGTTCGCCAACACTCATCTGCATACGCTATTATATATCTCCGGTTTGTAATCAAAGCATGCCATGATTACGGCTTTATTGGCTGTCAAGTAAAGGCGCCTTCATTTCCGAATGATCGCTCGACAATCAGATTAGCATAATGACACATGCATTTATTTATGGGTGCCAAATTGAATTGAAGGGCAAACCGATGATTACACTGGATGAGTGGTGTACGCCAACCGCCGTGCCCACGGCTCTGATCAGTCACAGAAGAGGTTAAACTGAGCTGACCATCTCTCTTCTCAGAAAACAACACGGCACAAACAAACCGAGGCCTCGGCTCGCCGCCGCAAGCCCTTTGTTGCTTTGAGCACAAGCCCTTCAAAGCCTCTTTGCTAAATATTCATCAGAGTTCGCTCCTTTGATTTGAGTTTGTGGCGTAATGTTGGGCTAATGTGGGTCATGTGCGGTCCAGTGTGTGGGACTGATCGACGAGCGATAATTCACTGCCCCTGAAGTGACATTGGTCCTAACCACTCTGCCACCACTGAGATTGCTGCAAGATTCAAGATGTTTACATTTATTCTTCTCGCTGAGGCGACTTCCAGCTAACAGGAACAATCAAGCATTTTATTTGAAGTTTTGAGAATGACAAATGTTGGTTTTCACAAAGTTTGCTGCTTCAGTTTTTATGATGGCAATTTGCATAAACTCCAGAATGTTATGAAGAGTGAACAGATCAATTGCAAATTCCTTCTTTGCTATGAAAATGAATTTAATCCCAAAAATTTCCCATTTCCATTGCATTTCAGTGAGAGTGTTGAGGAGCACAAAGCTGGAGATCATTCTGTCAGGCTGATTCAGTTAGAATAACAGACGGGAGGCTTTAAAAGGAGGAGGGTGATGCTTTAAATCATTGTTCTTCCTCTGTTAACCATGGTTCCCTACTAGGAAACATGTGAAGTCATCAGCAGCCACTTCTCCCCAAGAAGAACATCAGGGACAGTCTGATATTCTGCAGAAGGTACAGAGGTTGGAGCTGAGGACTGGGGTAAAGTCATTTTCTCTGATGAAGCCCCTTTCTGAGCATTTGGAGCATTTGGAAAAATCATTGTCCGGAGAAGAAATTGAAGAAATTGGATGCTCCTCATCCAATTGAGTCGCTCACTCACAATTCTACCTAAGAACCCAGCCATTAATAAAGAATGGAACCCAAACATCCTCCCACAGCAATTTCTTCCAACCATCCAAGAACAGTTTGGTGAATGATGCCTTTTCCAACATGATGGAGAACCTTAGATAAGGCCACAGTGAGAACTAGGTAGCTTAAGAAACAAAACATTTAAATTTTGGGTCCATGACCATTAAACTCAGACCTTAATCACACTGACAATCTCAAGAGGCGGGTGAACAAACAAAAACCCACAAATGTTGACAAACCCCAAACATTGATCATGAAAGAATGGGCCATCAGTCGGGATTTGGCCCAGAAGTTGATTGACAGCATCCAGGGTGAGTTGCAGAAGTCTTGAAAAAGAAGGACCAACACTGCAAATAGTGCCTCTTTGCATAAACCTAATGTAACTGTCAATAAAAGCCTTTAAAACGTATGAAATACTTATTTTACTTCAATACACTACAAAAACAACTGACAAAAAGATCTAAATACAGTGAAGCGGCGAACTTTGTAAAAGATATTTGTGCCATTCTTAAATCTTAGCAGTGATATGAGAGCTACAAAGAAGTTCAACACATTGCTGTAGTCGTTAGATACAGGCGGCGAGTGCTACAACGTCAACTATGTAGGGTACACCACTGTCTGGGAACATTATCTAGTCAGCATTTTTTGTCTCATGCATGTACCCTGGGCAGTGAAATGTAACCCTGACTTGCTCTTGAGATTAAATTCTACAATAAAAAAATGTAATTTATCAATAAGAAAAAATGAAGTAGGAAAAAGACTTGAAAAAATCATGTTATACTATTGAATGGTCCAGCAATGAAATAACCAAACAGGACATTTCAGAATTCCAAGGAAAATACATTTGAACTCGGGATGTTTAAATTTCTGTCTCAGAGATCATGATGAAATAACTAGTCGTTCTTCACTTCACGGGGCAGTTGCTGTATTAGATTCTGTGCACTGATATTAAATGTAATCAGCTCTATTGCAGGCATTTATACCTGATGTTCTGAAGATGATGGGAATCTGTACATACTGTTTGCTGGAGAACCATGTCACTCTCCCAGTGAGATTGTTTGGAGAACAAAACGTCCTTGATGATCATTGTCCATGAGTCGATGTCTGTCAGCCGAGCTTGTGTCTTATTGTTATCAATCCTCCGGCTGACATTGATGATGTGGGCGGTTCTTAATTACTGACGAGGACGCTTCAGAACACTCTAGTATTTAGCATGAGTGTGTGTGTCCCTCAGACGGCGGTTTGACTGGTTGGGGTTTTAGCGATGGACTGTAATCTGTTCACGTGACAGAAGTTTTTGCGTCATTGTGAAGTTAGTACGGATCACCCTCAGTCTTCACTGGGCATCCCAAAATTCCATTTCCTTTTACTTCTCATGTCTGTAAACCACTCTGACTTGCTTTTGTGTGCTCTATAAATAAACTTGCCTTTGAGCTTTTTGGGCAGATGTCTGTGATGTTCGTAAGGACAGGGGAGATACTTGGATAATTGTAAGGTTCTGCATGAGGTTTGTATTCACTGTTCTTTCATTTTCTGTATTGCCACAGAATGGATTCAATATAATCTATCCTCTGATAAATGCTACACTTGCGTGAGCAACAACAGGAGGCGGACGAATCCCGATTGTTGCTCGTTGTTACCAGGTTACAGAATTAAACAAGCAGTGCTAAACCCTCAGCCAGAATAGTTGGCAACATTACGGTCACTGAAAAATGCCAATGCTTGAAAACAAATGTCGCTAGTGTGGCCACAGGGTAAGAGCGCTTTAATAGTGCCAACAGCAGCTGAACAAGCTCCAGAGAACGACAGACAATCTGGTGGATGTGGGAAATGGAAAGTGCAGAGTTTGTAAAAGCAGCCTTGTATCCTTGGTGAGTTCAGAGAAAGTCGTACTTTCAGCGTTAAAGCTCCGATTTTTCTGTGACTCCTGACGTGTGATGTCATTGTGGATGCAATGTACAGACAGAGGGTAAATGAATCTTGGCAGCCTGACCACTACACCTCCTCTTTGGTCAGTGCCTGTTGCCTAGGAACATCCTCATTCTCCGTCAAACATTTTTTCTTAAATCTGAGCTTGAGCTTGAGTGGGTGGGTGCACTTTCTGCTCTGACAGAATCTAAAAACGAAGGGTGAATGAGGTCTGATGCTTTAAACCATCGTCCTTTTTAAAAATCTGTTTGTTTATTTGTACATTTACATTTACAGCATTTGGCAGACGCTCTTATCCAGAGCGACGTACATAGTGAGCGGTTGGGGGTTAGGTGCCTTGCTCAAGGGCACTTCAGCTGCTGCCTGGTTCCGAGAATCGAACCTGGGACCCTTCAGTCACAAACCCACCTCTCTTAACCATTAGGCTATGGCTGCCCCCATAGCTATTTTTACAATTGGAAGTGGGATCTTAGCACAAGCCCTTGACGGCAGTATTGGCACTGCTAGCAGCTCAGTTCCAGCACTAATGAACAATAACGGAGCATCATCTTCGCCCCGAGAGGAGCGCGCACTCCCGGGTCGCTCCTTTAGCTTTATGTAACTGTCCTTTTACAAATAACGCCGCATTGATCGTATTGACCGATGCCTGCAGATCACGCGTAATGACCACCAGCTCACAGTTCCACACCATCCTGAGAGAGAGAGAGCGCCGCAGAGTTTCCGATAATTACACATTTAATGACTCTTTACACGCAAGGTCAATATTGATCAACACGAATATGCAAATCCGGAACACTGTGATAGGCTGCTGTAAATCAGTGCCATATCCTCAAAGGGACTGTAGAACATGTACAATCCCGTTGTAAATTGTGGACCGTTGGGTAAAACAGTCGCAGTCAGAGTCGGGTTTGAACGGCAGCTGTGCAAGACGTTCTATTTAGAGTTCCGTGATGTCACATCGACCCTCCTGCACCAATTGTTCTTAACAAGACATTTCTTAAAAACACTCACATGCTCATGAAAGACTGAGAAACTACTTCCTGGATCTATCCTTTAGAGGTTGTGCGGGAATGGAAAGTGTTGGGGTGTGGAGGGTTGGCGTACCTTGGGCAGTGATGCTCTGGAGCCAGAGCTCTGTGTGGTCATGGTGAGGACGGTGGTGATGCCCAAGGCCACGCGGGCGGGAGCAGCATCCATGTTAATCCAGAAAGAGACCCAGGAGAGGATGACGATGAGCAGGCTAGGGATGTACATCTGGATCAGGTAGTAGCCCATCTGCCTCTCCAGCTTGAACTTCACTTCAATGCAGGTGAACTTGCCTGGAAGCAGAACATGAGGGACAGATTTTCAAGTTAAACCAAATAAAACATAAAGGGATTATATCCTGATGTGTTATGTAGCTTCTGATTATCCATTGGTTTTCAATTTCCTACTTTTGATTTTCCATTACCAGTTTAGCAGGACTGTACCGTGATCAAAGTTTCCACTCTAGAACCTGGGCCAGCAATCCTCTGATCACAAGGACAAGGTCCAACCACTAGGAATCACTGCTGTAGCAGTATTGCTAGTGATTAGCATCGATATTAGCATTCCGTTGTGTGTTGTGTTTGTTGATTAGCTCTAGCACATATGGGTTCTATTGTATTTGGTGTGGAGGTTGGTCTAGAGTTTGCCATGGCATTGTGGGTAACACTGTCCTCTCTCCTTGGTGGCGACTGATGTGTTGCTACTTTACACCTTGGGCAAGACTCCCAATGCTGTGTAACAACATCTGTAATACGACGGTGGCTCTGGTTATGAGTGCCCCGCCACGTTTGGCTGCCAAATTCACATCTGTAAGTATTTGATGATTAGCAACAGTTTAGTGTTGGCTATTAGCATGAGTGTTGTGTCCTGACCTGTGTTGTAGTGTTTGGTGCAGTAGCCAAGCTCCTTCTCCTCCCTCATGATAAACTGGGGCAGGGTGAGACCCTCTGCTACCTGCACCGGTCCCTCATCCAGCCACTCAAAGATCAGGTCGTTCATGGTGTAGCCGACTGCAGAGCGAAGCAACACATTGTTACTGCGTAACTCAGGGCACATGGAACTCAGAAGGAAAAGGTTCACTTCAGCAAAATGTTATGAAAGAGCTTCATTACGCAAATATCTGTTCACGCAAAACATGCAGGAAATAACAGCACTCAGCGTTCCTTCATTACTGCTGCAGTGCAGAGCTCACTCGGCGGGTTTCCATCACAAAGCACAGCACTGCACTGACTACGATTAAAGCGGGACTTATATCTTATAACCAGTACATATCTGTCCCATACTCACATTATTATATCCAGCGCATATCTGTCCCATACTCACATTATTATATCCAGT
>JBBIGC010037134.1:0-11934 GCA_037576955.1 Lepidarchus adonis
TGTGTGTGTGTGTGTGTGTGTGTGTGTGTGTGTGTGTGTGTGTGTGTGTGTGTGTGTGTGTGTGTGTGTGTGCGCACCAAAGGGCAGAACACACACAGTGTCTTGGCCGAGCGCATGCTGGTACAGACTGTTCTTATTCCCAGTGGGACATGTAGGCAGACTGGTTGGGGAAGGATCAGGAGTTGAGTGAGTGAGTATATCTGAGGGTGTGATTTGTCCTTTGCAAAACTTAAAAAAGCACAAAATGCAACAATGAGAAAATGAACCACACTAACCAATTAAGAACATCCAGACCAGTCACATTGTCACATGGATGTTTCTGTGGTTTATTGGATCAACAATTAATCCAAGAACGGACATATTCAAGCTAATCTTTAGCCATAACTGATTTTAAATACTGTAATGCAACACAAAATGTGCAGTGTTTTCATTAATAACATCACTTTATGGTTGATGAATGAGGAGCTTAATAGAAGAATCCTTGTTTGCATGTGTGTGGATCTTTATAGTCCAAACTATAAAGAAAACTCTATACAACAGCACAAAATGCACCAAAATGCACCCAAACTGTCTCAAGAAACAAAAGATTATGGTTATAGTAAAAAACAATGGAAAATTTGAAAAAAATGAAGACTAAGTCTGCTATCTGCTACAAGAAACTAGGCCTGCCCACTAAAAGTCAACTAATCGTTAGTGAGGCAATAAGAAAAGTCTTACCGAGTCCCATTAACTGGACAGTTATGGACAGAAGACCTCTTAAGCTCCAATCAGCTGTGCATTGCTGTTAACAAGTTAGTATGCTGGGACTCGACTAGGTACAGGACTATTCCTCCATCTATCACATAGTTTCATCTGCTAGCATGGAGCATTTCAGAAAAAGGGCAGTAGTGGCCTAGTGGTTGGGAACTTGCCTTTGTAAATGCAGGGTCCCAGGCCAGGCACCAGGCCAGGAACCCTTGAGCAAGGCACTGTCCCACGACACTGCTCCCCTGTTGATAGCTGCCCACTGCTCCACATGTGAATGGGTTATACAGAAAGTACACTTGGTGTGATAAAGTGAGTCACTTTCACGTCATCATTAAAATAAGCAGACGCTTTTGTCAGCTTGATTTTGCTAACTTTGAGAGAGTCACTTATCATTTGTTGTCCTCAAACAAATTAACCAAATTAACCAAAGACTATGAGCCATTTATTCTCGTTATACTTCCATACAATGAAAAACAGAAATACATTAGTTGTTTTTTTTAAGAGGCTCTAAGATAAATCAGTCCAGAGTAACAGAGAGTGTGGATAAGAGGTGAAGAAAAGAGTGCAGGCAGGGTGGAGTGGGTGGAAAAGAGTAGCAGGAGTGATCTGTGGCAGACGGGAAGGTGAATGGAAAGATTTACAGTACAGTAGGGAGACCGGGTATGTTCTATCAAGTCAATTTTATTTCTATAGCACTTTTCACAACTGACGTTCTCACAAAGTGGCTTTACTGAATTTACAGAATTCGGGTCCGAGCCACTACTGATCCACAGGTGACAGAGGCAAGGAAAAACTCCTAAAAAGTAGGAAGAAACCATGGCTCAGAAGGGGAACCCATCCTCCTCTGGTCAACACCAGTGAGTGATAACAGACAGAGAATATAAATGAATAATTCAAAACTAGGAGTAACAATGAGTCCAGTCTGAAGAGGTGTCTGCAGTTCCTTCTAAGTTGAGCAGCCTAGGTTGGACGGTTTGGAGACAAAGTCAGAGAAGCAAGATTGCATTGGTTTGGACATGTGAGGAGAAGAGAGGTCGAGGATATTGGGAATAAGGTGTTGAGGATGGAGAAGAGGAAGAAGACAACGACGTTTATGGATGTGGTGAGAGAGAACATGTGGGTGGTTTGGTGTGAGAAAGGAAGATGCAAAAAACAGGAAGAAACGGGAGCAGCCGAAAAAGTTGATAATTCATACAATGAGATTTTGAAGACAACTCTCCATGTTCAGTAGCACTGACAAAAGTAAAGTAAATAAGTAGAACAGGTAATAATATATAAGGTGCAGGCAGTGGGAAGAGCAGTATGTGTGTTCAGTGTATTTAGTGGACATTTATACAGAATTTTATACAGTGTTAAAAAGTGACCATGTGCATTGTGTTACAGTTCCTGTAGCCTGGAGGTGTGATTGTTCTGGATAGGGGTAGAGCAAAGTACAACTCTGGGGAAGAAGCTGTTTCTCAGTCTAATGCTCAGTCTCATCCAAAAAAATTCCTACCCCTCTTGTTCTTACTCATCGATTAGAAAATTCTTTAGTTGATCCAGCCCTACAATTAACAACTGAAGTATGTGACTTTAGCCAAAGGTGCTGGAACCAAATGAAAGAGACTATTTTTTCCCTTGTAAACACACACAAAATGCACCACAGTGAAATGTGACCTCTGCACTTAACCCATCACATGTACAGAACACACGTGGAGCAGGGGGCAGCTATCAAAAGTGCCCGGGGACCGAAGCTCTTCTAATCAATAACAAGACAGTATTTTGCTCAAGCATACTTCAGTGGTTCCCAGGCTAGGACTTGAACCTGTAACCTTCCATAGGCAAGACCCTAACCACTAGGCCTACTGACTGAAAGGGTGTCCTAATTTCTGCACATTTAACACTTCGATTTTGATTATTTACAAAATGCAAGACAATGCCACACGAAGATGCAATTTTCACAGAGAGAAATGATGAGAGAGGTCTGTAATGTTCTTCATATATATATATTTCAACTGTGAGAGATAGAATAAAAAATCCAGGAAATCACATTGTATGATTTTTTAAGAATTTATTGTATAAGTATAATGGTGCAGAAAATAAGTATTTAACTCTTACAAACAAGCAAGAATTCTGGCCCTCACAGACCTGTTACTTCTTTAAGAAGCTCT
Organism: Lepidarchus adonis; assembly: GCA_037576955.1. Classification (NCBI taxonomy): domain Eukaryota; kingdom Metazoa; phylum Chordata; class Actinopteri; order Characiformes; family Lepidarchidae; genus Lepidarchus; species Lepidarchus adonis. The sequence continues at coordinate 2,898 of JBBIGC010037134.1, forward strand.
TCTATCCTCCACTTGTTACATGTATAAATGGCACCTGTTTGAACTCGTTATCTGTATAAAAGACACATCGAAGACGAAACATGGCTGGATCTTCCAGCATGACAATGATCCCAAACACACCACCCGGGCAACAAAGTAGTGTCTACGTAAATAGCATTTTAAGGTTCTAGAGTGGCCTAGCCGGTCACCGGACCTCAATCCAATACAGAATCTGTGGAGGGAGTTGAAAGTCCATGTTGCCCAGTGACAGCCCCAAAACACCACAACTACTGAGAAGATCTGCATGGAAGAATGGGCCAAACTTTTCTTACTGACCAAATACTTTTACACAATTGTGTAAATACTTACACAATTATACAAATAAATTCTTTAAAAATCATACAATGTGATTTCTTGGATTTTCTTTTACATTCTGTATCTCATAGTTGAAGTGCACCTGTAATGAACATTACAGACTCTCTTATCTTTGCAAGTGGGACAACTAGCAGAATCTGTGGCTGCCAAACACTTTTTTGCCCCACTGTAAAAGCAGCATACCTTTATCTGTCACTCTGCGTTGTTTCTTTACCTCATCAATGAGGTATTCATTGTGCTCTGGGGTCATTCTGACTGGGCACCCCTTTTTTATGAGAGTAGCCACAGTCCTAAAGTGACTCCATTTGTAGATTGAACTGTAGCCTGGTAACTGTCTTTGAAATCACTTTGTAACCCTTTCCAGCTTCATGTAGAGTGTTAAAGCATAAATGCTCTGAAAGTTCTTGTTGGCCAAGGTATGGCTCAAAGAATTTTAAGTCTTATGATTTTAAACTGATTTTAGACTTAGATGAAGATCATTTTAGCAGAAAACCATGACATTCCAAAAGGTTACATACTTGTATTTTATTTTATATATACATACACACAGTGGAGGCAAAAGTATTTGACTCCTCTCTGTTTTTATTCCACTGACAAAGAAATGAACAGTCTATTATTTTAATGGTAGGTTTATTTTAACAGTGAGAAAATCCAGAAAATTACATTATATAACATATATAAATTGATTTGCATTTTATTAAGGGAAATATGTATTTGATCCCCTACCAACCATTAAGAGTTCTGGCTCCCTCAGACCAGTTAGATACTTCTCATTTCAACTAGTCACCCACACCTGTCCACAGACACAATCAATCAATCAATCTGACTTCGACCCCTGCACAATGGACAAGACCAGAGCGCTGTCTAAGGATGTCAGGAACAAGATTGTAGTCCTGCACAAGGCTAGAATGGGCTTCAAAACCATAAGCAACATGCTGGATGAGAAGTAGGCAACTGTTGGTGCAATTGTTTGAAAATGGAAGAAACACAAAATGACCACCAATTAACCTAAGTCTGGGGCTCCACACAAGATCTGATCTCGTGGAGTGAGAATGATCATGAGAAAGGTGAGAAATCAAAGTGGCAAACTCATTCCCTCTGCTAGGACAATGAAAATGGGTCTCCTAGCACAACAATGACCCAAGGCAACAAAAAAGTGGTTCAAAAGGAAGCACATTACTAAGTACTGATTATGTAGGGTGTCCAAACTTTTGCACAGTGTAATAATAATTATTCCGATTTATGGTATAAAAAGTAACTTTGCACCAGTGTTTGCTGAAAATATTGTGTATTTTTTCCATGTCCTAGAGAGACTGTGTTAACATCTTTTCAATTACAAATTCACCAAAATATGCCCAAACTTTTATATTATTTTTTATATATTTTATATTTACCCAAAGATTATATTAGCATGCACTGATGGGTATCATCCATACAAGAATATAATTGGATGTCATCTAGCCACACTGGAGGGCGCACTTTTTTCAGTACAAAGACCAAATGGAATCTGGCCAAAGTACATCCAGAACTGATCCGGACATGAAATACTTGCTAATGTAAGATGTAAACAGCCTCTCATCTCAGTGTGTGTGTGTGTTTGCTTTATGCCAAATTTCCATCTGACTATGTCAAATATTACAGTAATTTCACCTGTGTGTACACTTAAGTGTCTGCGATATTGAGCTATGAGGTGAAGGAATCATATTTGACGTTGTGCGTGTGTCTGTTAATCCCCAAAGGCACTCACACAAACTCTCTCTCTTTCTTTCTCTCTCCCTCTCTACAGTACATGGAGAGATCCAAGCATTCACCCAGTTTGCAGTAGTCTGCAGAACAAATAGCTTTTGTCAGTCTAAACAAAAACATGGCCTTTTCCAGCTTGCACTACAGCTGTTTGGTTAAGTAAGTGGCTTCTGAAAGACAACCTAACAGAAAGTGCTGGTGCATCTTCTGCTTTCTCAGAGTTTTTTTTTCTCCTGTAGTGCTTGATCTCTCCACACTTTATTAGGCTTCTCTTTAACACAGGCTTTACAGTACAGATGAGGGACTAGACCAGATTATGTCATTAAAGGCCAAGAAACTTCAGTTATAAGAGCCATGGCAAAGTAGCAGTGGACAAAAAATTGTACATTGCTACTATTCAGTAGTTTTTTTGTTTTTTTTGAAGATCTGTTCTTTAATCAAGCACTATTTAATAAGATTGCCTTAATCCCCTGTGTGAAATTAGGGGAACCAATTTGGAACTATTATACACATTTTTCCAAGAGAAAAAATATTAAGTTTTACTGCTTACATTATAATTTAATAGTCTTAATAATCTTAATACACATTAACACTATGTTTCCACCCTTCCTTACTGCCCACCCACAAACCTGCAATTACCCCTATTTTGTTATGCAAATGAGTCAGCTACCTGGAATTCACAAATCTCCAAGCACTGCAAGTCACACACTCATGGAATTTGTTTCCCCCATGTATATTCAGCAAGACGATGCACACAAGATACAAACACTACAGTATGGAATACTACTAATAATAATAATACAAATAATAATAATGATAATAAATATACTACTAATAATAATTATAATAATAATTGCTAATGTTGTTGTTGTCTGGTCTGCCAGCACACACTTTTCAAAATGGCGAACGCAAGAACAAGGAATGTCAGAGACCAGATATACGTAAATAGTTCATATAGGGGATCCTCGGCTTATTGCAATGAGATTTTTGCTGTAAGTTGAGCACTGTAAGCACAGTAATGAATTTTAACCCTACGCTAAAAAGTAAATAAAATAATCAAATTAAAGCACATGCACATCAGTAATGAAGTGAAACAGTTTGTTAGCAGAGCAGAGAGTGACTAGGAGCATCACTGGAGTCGAGGAGGCGAGGAGAATGTTGTTTGCTGACCGAGTGAAATGAGACTGTTGGATGAGACAAGCATTGCCTAATGGGAATTAAAGTCCATAGGTAGTGGTGAGAGGCGAGACAGGGGGCAGATTGAAAAATGGTACGTTCGTGCCGCTCGCCAACTAGGTCCCACGCAAGCTTTGTTTTTACATCACAAACGCTGAGTGGAGAAAAAAGGGAGCCAGCAACATAACCACAAATCACCACATGTGGAGTGCCCTGTCAAGTAACCTAAGGAGCCCTTGAATTCATTTAATCAGACTTCAGTTTTAGTATCAGTTATTGAATAATTGTTATTTTCTTTCATATCACATCAGTTATCTCTAAACAAATGCTCACAAATGTTTTGAAATCACTTTCTAGCTGCCACACACCTGTGCTGAACTGCAGTTTCCACTCTTTCACAAACTGTTTGCAATCTTTCTAGCTGCCACTCACTTGTATCTTGCAAGGAAATGGAGCTTTTCAAACACATTCCAGTCACCTTTCCCGAGGCAGTTTGCATAACAAAGTGGAGCTAATGGACCTGAGCAAGTTTGCAGGTTTGTGAACAGGTTTGTGTACAGGCTTGTGGGTGGGTTTGTGGGCGGGCAATTAGGGGGAAATCCTTAAAAAATGTCATACTTTTAGTGATGGTCTATTTTGATAACATCTGAACTTAAAAACTTTGTTTTACTTAATGCTTAATTTCAAATAGAGCATCCTAAGTCTCACATTAGTGAATTTATTATACTGCGGTGCGAGAAGCACTTAAGAAAAATCATTTGTTCGCATTATCCGTTGATATCCGTTTTTAAAAGTTTGGCACTGCTGCCTCTTTATTATTCTAACAGATGATGAAAAACACGTTGTGATGTATAGCACATATGGAATATTTGGTGATGTATTTTATTTTAATGTATCTCCATCTGGTAGAATTTAGTACCATTGTCCAATGTCCAGAAGTTGTTGGCGGTTGTAAAGGTGTTTGATCGTAGTTCAGATGGACATAACCCCTTTTAACGTGACAGTTTAACACAAACAAACTTATTATATCGCACCATGGTTGGGACCCGGTGTGGCCGCTGCGACCTAGCACACCGGCATCTTGGAAGAACTGTAATGCACTGTGTAATTGGGTGCGTTCACAATGATTCACTTCATTTCCCTACAGTGGCAAAGAAAAAAAAAAACTTTTTACCTTGCTAATCAGTTAAAACGTTTCGTGCATAATTTAATGTTTTATTTAAACATATGGCCAGATTGTGTAAAAAAAAATTCACCCACAATTATATTCATTTGTCTTTTTGCGAGGACAAATGCTATCCACAAGTCACTCTATTACACACAAAGTATATCAAAACTGATCAACTTTAATTGGGCAAAGTGGAATTGTTAATTTGTTTAAGTGAACTTTAGTTGAGCGCAGAGCACACTCTGTCTCTTTCTCACGTGCATTGATGCTAGCTAGAGTTAGTGCCTCACAGACAGGGAGGAGCAAACATTTAAACAAATGAGCAGAGATTTCAGCAGAGAAATCAATGCGTTTCACACTAAATACAAAGAAAAAGTGTGTTAAATGCAAAATATGCAAAGCGACATTGCACAGGAGCAGCACGGCAATGATTGAGTGTGCGTGTGTTGTCTGTAATTGCTCTTTGGGTTACTTACCTTTACACATCTAGTAACTAAAACAAGTATGTATGTATGTAAGTATGTACTTATAGTTGATGTAAAAATTGTGTATGACACACACTCATACTAACTTTTTGATTCCAGAAAAAAACAGAAAAAACCATGAGAGGCTTCTTGATGTGAAATGAATCATTGACAGACAGACAGTATCCTCACTAAAATGATCCACATCTTGAACCCTGGTTGCACTCTGCTTTATTGTTATTATAACAGCTCAAGGAGCAACATGTTTGTGCACTTTCTAAAGGTTTTTAAATAAAAGGTTGGAAATGAATGATTTTCTTGTTTCTTTTGTCATTTATCAAATTCATCGATTAATAAAAAAAATTGACAGATTAATCGATTATTTAAAATAACCATTAGTTGCAGCCCTATTGTGATTTCAGCTTCTTTAAAGAAAAAAAAAACTGCAATGAAACAGCAAAGAACAACAAAATTGAAGTTCGTAGTCAATAAAGACAAATGTCTGATCCACATGAACTAAAAATTGGCACAGCTGTCCCCGTTCACCCAAATGCAGTGGATAATCAAACATTTTTGAAGTCTCAAGTTAGTTTCTTCAGTTTTGCACTGGAGCTAAGAGACTAAAGAAACTCTAAAACTATAGCAGGCATAGGATGCACCTACCTTAAACCCATTTACCTCAAACTTTTATTTTTACATGCTGTCAGAACATTATCTAAATGTTTTATTAATTACACAATTTGACTTTATCAGTGGCTATTTATACTCTGTTAATTAGTATTTCCTGAAAATAGAACCAGTAGAACTGCTCCAAAGTGATTAAAATGTTAACCTTGTTATGCCTATTATATTTGAACAGTGCTGAGGTTCTTTCCATCTCCTGTAAAGTGATATTTTTTGTGAGATATGCAGTTTTCCTCAGTGACAATGAAAATAATGAAGAAACCACATAACCATGTCAGTTTAAGATTGCCAAAAAACCTTTTGCCACAGTCTGAAGCAAGTGCGTGAAGATTGAGGCATAGTTAGGTGGCGCGATGTTCACTTCTATTGCTTTTTCCTTAATTAGTTACTCAAGCTTGTTTGGAAAAGGATGCAGCATCTGAGAGAATGCTTATCTTGAAGAAAGAGAGAGAGAAGAAAGAGATACATGCAACTGAAATGAAGACAGAAAGAGGAAGAGGCAAAAAGAGAAGGAAAAAAACAAACCTCTTTCACAGCTGCCCAAGCAATCATATGACCTGTGTAGTCATTACATGATTTGGAACCATGCCATAGTGAAACTAGCCTGCCTTCAACAGCATAAAACTCATTTATTTACAGTGTGTATGTACATGGGGGGTGTATTTCCATGCAATTTCCACCCAGCTAATTTGTTCCACTTAAGCAACCTATTCAGCCTAGTTATACAGTGTTCTGTTCATCAAAAATAAATGAAAGTAAATAAATGGACCACTGTTCGAACATATTTTTCTTTATCTAATTAAACCACACTGACAATCCAAAATTATCACTGGACACACACACACATCTGTGCACACAGGGGGCTTTTGAGCGCCTTTGTCCTATCAGAAGGTTCTGTGTCATATGACCAACAGTACTGGAAACAAATCCACACATGTGCAAGAGCCCCAAGGCCATGAGGCTTGGAAGAATTTTTCAGAGACATACTTAAACAGACACCCAGATCAACTAAACTAACAGCAGATACCTCACAGCAGTACATCACCCAACCGCCAGCATAGATTATTCAAGAGCTATTTATAGACACCTTTCTCTCGCCTTTTCTTTCTTTTTGCAAAAAAGGTACAAGTTAGATGGAGGAAGGGGAAAGAAAAAGGAGAAGGCAGCAGAGAGAAAATCAGCCATAATATTAACACCAATGACTGAGAAAGTGAATAACACAGATTATCTATTTATTTGATTACAGTGGAACCTGTCTGGTGAGGGACATATATAGAAAGTGAACAGTCTGAAAGCAGGCACTTTGACAAGGGCCTTATTGTGATGGCTAAACCATCTACAGAACAGTAGGTCTTGTGCAGTGTTCCAGGTCTGCAGTAGATAGTACCTAGCAACGGTGCTGGAGACATGAGCACCTAAGAATCACTGATGCAGAAGTTAAGACAAAATGTTAATGCTGGTTGAGAGAGAGAGAGAGAGAGAGAGAGAGAGAGAGAGAGAGAGAGAGAGAGAGAGAGAGAGAGACTGCAAGTCTGAAGGTGTAGTGCAAATCATGTGCTTTGCCCTCCTCACTACTGATAACAGATCAGGGCCCCATCAAATAATTACTTTTTTATTGTCTAAGAAAAGTCCAAATGTCTTAAAAGCTGTGGAATAAAATTAGGATTTAAGACTACATTTCCTAAAAGCATCGAAAATTCGGCTATGTGGACGGCCATGTGTGTGTGCATCGCTTCTCATGCACTATATACCTAAACACTGTTGCAGACCAAGTACATCCCTTCATTGCCACCATATTCATTAAGTACTTGGATGATGTGCCCTGCCAACCTGCTAAAGCTGTTCAGGAATGGTTTGAGGAACTGGACAAGAAAGTATTTCACTTGGCCTCCAGGACTCAGTCTGATCGAGCACCCATTGGATGTGCTGGTCACCTTGGCCCAATACATGTCTCAGAATTCTCTAGTTACAAGAATAAGCTGCTGGGGCCAAATACCACAGCACACCTTCAGAGGTCTTGTGAAGTCACAACAGGTCAGCGCTGTTTTGGCAGCAAAATTGAGACCTCCACAATAATGAGCAGGGGGTTTTGAGGTTATGTCATGTAATACAGTGAACCTATGCCAGCTTCTTTGGGTTCTGTAAGAACAGTGTAAAATATGCCATAATTATTGTACTTATGATCAGACACTGCTGGAATTTGGTAAATGTATCCCAATCCAAGTCATCAATAGCAGAAACTGCTACTAAGCCAGTGATTCTCAGCTTGAGGAGCAGAGCCTCAGTTTATGCTGTTGTCTGATGCTACAGATGATTTAGTGCCAATTTCTACCATGAGTGTTTATGTACAAGACAAAGAAAGATATTTTAAAAAAAACATTTGCTTGCTGCATCCCTAGTCAGCTGTTGATTGACAACAATATCTAGCATATATAAGTATATAAGTATAAAAATCTGTATATTGTTGATCAAACGACATATTTAACATTAAACTAAAAAAAACTAATATAAATGACCCCAAATATGACTGAGGCCCTGTTTTCCTTTTCTTTCTTTTTTTAAATTAACCACACAAGCACAGTTTTGATTAGTCATTAGGCTTCCGGAACATGGGTAAACAAACATGGCACACCGTGTGATGTCAAAGGAAAAAAAAGGTCACATTTTTTTTTTTTTTTCTAAGCCATTTTTTGTAGAATGTGTGAAACTGTGAAATGACATCATATATAACTCAGTGAGACTCTGTACACAAGGAACTGCTAACACCTTTTAAAACTGAAATCATTACAACTATTATTTATTTAATGTTTAATTCTTTTGTCTGTCGTTGACCAGAATAGGATAGGTTTCCTCTCTGAGCCTTGGTTCCTCCCAAGGTTTCTTCCTACAATTTTCCTTTGCCTTTAAAGTGCTATAGAAATAAAATGGACCTGATATGACATTTATCTTTGTAGGGTTACAAATGCAGAAAAATTAACAAAATGTGGAAAAGATCAGGGCAGGGTTTTAGTAACCTTCTGTCTGAAGTCTTCAAACAGTCATTAGCTACTTTGCTGTTAATACCTCTTCCTTAAAGGCATTTACACAAGAAGCCTGAGGGCTAGCAGCCTGAGCCAGACGGTCTCTGCGGCTGTACTGCTTCAGCCAAAGGAGACAAACTGATTCAAATATGTGACTGAGCACAAGAATAGGCAAACTAGAGCTGCATTATTTTGCTTAATGTGGGGAAAACCCTAGGTAGAGATGAGGTGAGGTCCAAAGCCTCAAAAAGCCCTCAAATCATGTAGCCAGACATAGTTAGTGTGTGGGTGAATTTTTTTCATTTCATTGTGAACAGCATTCCATTTATAGAGAGAAACAGAGAGCGAGAGCAAGTGTTTGTGTGTGTGTGTGTGTGTGTGTGTGTGTGTGTGTGTGTGTGTGTGTGTGTGTGTGTGTGTGTGTGTGT
>JBBIGC010037144.1:0-11933 GCA_037576955.1 Lepidarchus adonis
TTGAACTTAATGCTGCTTTAATAGGCAGCCAGTGTAACTCAGAGAGAATGGGAGTGATATGAGCTGTGTGCTTTGAGTAAGTAAAAACTCTGGCAGCAGAGTTTTGAATATACTGCAGCTTTTGAAGGGATTTGGAAAAGAGACCGATGAACAGAGAGTTGCAGTAATCAATGCGTGACATAACGAAGGCGTGGACTAAACTGTCTAAAATTAATGTTTGGGCGATTGGCTTTCTGATTACTCTGGTGTGTTTCATTGCTTCATTAGCGCAGAGATAAGATACCTAGACTTGATTCTATCATTTGGGGAGTTGTTCAACATGAGGAGAAAAGCTATGCCACTGAAAGTCATGGAAGCTATTGTGAGGCTAAAAAACAAGAGTGAAACCATTAGAGATATTGGTTTCCAAATCAACTGTCTGGAATATTCTTTAAAAAAAAAGACTTCACTGGCGAGCTCTGTAATAAGAAAGAGCCTTGTAGGCCAAGCATGACCTCCACGGATGATGACAGAAGAATCCTCACTATAGTAAAGAAAGAACCTCAAACTCCTGTCCACCAGATTAGAAACAGTCTTCAGGAGACAGGTGTGTCTTTGTCAGGACTACTATCTGCAGAAGACTTTTTGAACTGATATGCAGAGGCTACACTGCAAGATGCAAACCACTAGTTAGCCACAAAAACATGTTGGATATTATAGTTAGCAAAGAAGTACTTAAAAGAGCATGGAGAATTCTGGAAAAAGGTGTTATGGACAGACGAGACCAAGATTAATCTGTATCAGAGTAATGGCGATAGGAAAGATCTGAGGTATACCAGCTTATCTGTTAAACATGGTGGTGAGAGTGTTATGGCTCAGGCGCAATGAATACTGAGGTGTATAGAAACATCTAACTTGCTCAAGTTTCATATAATGACTCATGCTGCAATAAAAATCCCAGACATACTGCTAAGGCAACATGAAAGTGTCTCAAAACAAAAATGGTCAACCACAGGATCAAGACTTCAGTTCAGAAATCAGTTCTCCAAACTACATAACAGTTTTAAAATATGAGGGGGTGAGCTGAAGAGGGTAGTCCTAAGGTGAGGACCCTGGAAGTGTGCACTAAGGGTTTTTGTATTCTAACTTATTCTAACATTTTAGTTCAATTTTTAATATTTTACATCATGACCCTGTGAGAGTGACTTTTTTTTTTAACATGGTTTTTTTTTATGTTTATCCAAAGTATCAATTGCTGTGGCTCATTCTAAAACAAAGTGTACTAGAATTATGTCGGCCATGACAGTTAATTTGACTTCCAGTACAAGGACATAAGGTGCAAAGCAGTCCCTAAAATGCTAGCATGTTGTAATTACATCTGCTCTTTATTTCATACTCCTCAGTGTGCTTCTAATTGACATCATGTTTCTCTCTTGTCTGAGTTTGTCTGAAAGCATTTTAAACCCTCTGAAGCAAAACCTGTTGTAAGACAGGCCCATCTGCAGCTTATAATGGAGCACACAGCCCTATACGCTGCTAGTCTGTCAGTGTCATCGGCAGCCGCTCTCCTAATTAGCCAAAAAAGCCTCTGCTTCAGCTCCAGTTAACCCATTTCCATAGTGTATGAGCAAAGAGGCTGTGTTTTCAGGAAAGTTGTGGACCATCCAGCAATGAAATCTCATTAGGAATAAATCTTCTTCTCATTTTTATTCAAAGGACATGCATAGCACTGTGGCTAAAAGAACATGGCCATAATCAGGTACATGGTCATTTAGTGTTTAACATAATATCCCTCAGATTATCTTAATGAGAGCGTGCTCCCCAGCTCAGCAACGTGGAACTGAAGAGCAGAGGACAGTGTCAATCAAATTGTTTTTCCTTTGTTTTTAATGTGCTCTTTTATGTAACGCCATTAAAATAATTGGGTCTGGGGAACGTATTACTTTCAGCTCCAGGGGTAAAGCCTTAGTCAATGAAGGTAAAAACAGATGCCTCAGGAAAAGCTCAGATTTAATATTAATGGCATGGAATGGTAAGGCTCGTATAATGACATTAAGTAGATGGGACACATTTAATTAGCAATGCATATCTTGTCACTGTTATGTGCATGTGGTTGGATGGAGTTTACAGCAAAAGTAACAATGAAGGTCCATGGACAGAACATGGATAGAGTCCATTTATACTTGGAAGTCAGGATAACAAACCTTGCACTCTTAAAAGTGAAGATGCTAAAAGAATTACTTTTAATTTATTTTTAGGAGAACCCCTATTGGATTCCTAAAAATGCTTATGTTTAATCATTTAAATGCAGCCTTAAAATGGTGTAGAACCTTTATATTACAGCTATTTTACATCAATATATTATTTCATATTTTAACCTGCCCAACATTCTCCACACTCACAGATCTTTTTTTCAGAAATGGTTCGTTAGGCAATCTAAAGTACATTTTCGATGGGATCATTCAACCTTTTGGGGCAATCTTGAAAACTTTGACATTAGGTAACATGAAAGTGCATGGTAGGCAAACAACACACTAACACATCCAAATGGCACTAAATGACTCAGACATAGAGAAAATAATAACTCTTCAATGAACCAATGAGCTAGTGCTGCACTTTGACCCGTCCTGTGAAAAATGAGGGTGTGGGAAAATGGCGGACAATAGCGTTGCCGTTGAAGTCCGTTAACAATCCTTCAGTGCTGAGGGTTCGGCGTAGGAGGTATGAGTTAAAAAAAAAGAGTTAAGTCCAATGCACCCCCTCACCCGGCTGCTATGGACTCTAATGAGGCATTAACCAGAGGTGTGGGTAGCCTCTCTTTACAATAGCCCCAGGTCAGCATCACACAATGAAGACCATGACAAAGACACAACAGAGCAGAGGTCCACACCCCAGTTTAGCTTAACTGTGTGGTCAGCATTTGAGTAGAAAAAGGGACCTGACCATGCACAACATTCAGCAGGTTTCTAGTAGAGATGTTAAAAGGATATTCAATAGCTTTGTTGTTGTATATGCTTTCTAAATCACTGAAATCTGGGCCCTTTTCTGGTTTAGAATCAGGTGCTCTTCATGTATTTGTTTTCATTAGGAAATAAAGGGCCAAAAAATAGTCCAGATGTGCAAACTGAGAGGTTTGTCACATATAACCACTGTTTATAGAGGCATTCTTAATTAAAGTACCATCCAGAATTTTGAAATCACATGACATGCAAAAAGTGTTTAACATGACCCTTAAACTGTTATTACATTACTTTGTACATTATATGCTTGGAATTAAATGAAGAAGGTATTTTTCATTCTTTTTTATTTATACTTTTGCATAAAAGGTCAGTCTGATTGCTCAGAAAATCCATCTAGCACATTTTTAGCACCTCCTTAACATGACATACTATATTCATTGTAAAGTAAAACAGGACGTGAATGAAAAATTACTATATACATCTTATAACTATAAAATACCTGTGTTCTTCAATGAAAATTGAATCACTTGAGTTTAAAAACAATCCAACGTACAGGATTTAGGTATCTATTTATTTTTAGACATTGGCAGTTAGCAAGCTAGTCTTTTAGCGTCAGCATTACTATCACTATCGTGGCAGGAGCAGAAGAATAAAGAGTTTTTGGAATCCATCAAATGAATCCATGTGCAACTATGTTATGTTAAACCCATTCACAGACCAACAAGGCACAACCAACTCAAATGCCAAAATGAAAGTGAGAGAGAAAATCTAGATAAGAGAATCACTTTTCCACTGCCTTGGCTTGACTCTACTCATATTTTGGAGCCTTGTTTTTTTAAATGCATTTGGTATCTCTACAAATTAGCCGGTCATGCCACAAGAGGCTGTGGTGCTGTCATCTGCTAGACACAGTTGCACGGGGGAATTCTGAGGGGCTGGTTATATTTCAGTGAATCAAGAATCGACCGGTGAATGAAACAATGCAGCTGCAATATAGCATTTACTTTTTGAAAATGGTGGATTTTTGTCATACAATGATTTTTTCCTAGTCAATCAGTAGTCAGCAGTGTTTTCATGTGGAGGTTTGGTACCAACTCAGTTTGCTTAAAATTCCTATGAAGTTTGTTAAAAAGTAACGAGTTCCAGGCATCACATTTGTCTAATGTTAAGCCATAACAGGTGAGTGGACTCAAACCAAGGCGAGGCAGTATCTTGCAATGGGAAAGCAGTCTCTGTAGAGGGTTGCCTGCAGCAGCCAAACAAGCTCATATGGCTGAAATACATGTATGTGCAGACTGAAAAGAAGGTGATGATTGATGTTCATGATATGTTCACTTCAACTGTGAGAGACAGAATTTAAAAAATCCAGGAAATCACATTGTATGATTTTTAAAGAATTTATTTGTCTAATGGTGCAGAAAAGAAGCAAACATGCAAGATTTTTGGCCCTCACAGACCTGTTACTTCTTCTTTAAGATTTCTTTCTATCCTCCACTTGTTACATGTAATAATGGCACCTGTTTGAACTTGTTATCAGTATAAAAGACACCTGTCCACACCTTCAAACAGTCAGAGTTCAATCTCCACAATGGCCAAGACCAGAGAGCTGTCTAATGACACCAGGGACAAGATTGTTCACCTGCACAAGACTGGGATGATCCTATCTACAATAGACAGCAGCTTTGTGATAACAGATCAGCTGTTGGAGCAATTATTAGAAAATGGAATAAATACAAGATCACTGACAATCTCCCTTTATCTGGGACTCCATGCAAAATCTCAACTTGTTGGTACGAATGATCTTGAGAACGGTGAGGAAACAGCCCAGAACTACACAGGGGAACTTGTCAATGACCTGAAGACTTAAGCAGCACATGTCCAGGCCCATTTAAAGTTTGCCAGAGACCATATGAATGCTCCAGAGGAGGACTGGGAGAATGGCATGTGGTCAGATGAGACAAAAATGGAACTCTTTAAAGTGCCACTCGCCGTGTTTGGAGGGGGAAGAATGCTGAGTTGCATCCCAAGATGCACTATACCTACTGTGAAGCATGGGGGTGGAAATATTATGCTTTGGGGCTGCTTTTCTGAAAGGGGACAGGACGACTGATCCGTATTAAGGAAAGGATGAATGGGGCCATGTAGCCTGAGATTTTGGGCAAAAACCTCCTTCCATCAGTGAGAGTATTGAAGATGAAACGTGGCTGGATCTTCCAGCATGACAATGATCCCAAACACACCACCCAGATAACGAAGGAGTGGCTACATAAAAAGCATTTCAAGGTTCTGGAGTGTTCTAGCCAGTCTCCAGACCTCAATCCAATAGAGATTCAAAGGGAGTTGAAAGTCCATGTTGCCAATGACAGCCCCAAAACATCACAGCTTGAGAAGATCTGCATGGAAGAATAGGCCAAATCACCAGCTACAGTGTGTGCAAACCTGTTGAAGACCTGCAGGAAACGTTTCACCAACCAAGGTTACATTACACAGTATTGAGTTGAACTTTTGTTATTTACCAAATACTTATTTTCTGCACCATTATATAAATAAATTATTTTAAAATCATACAATGTGATTTTCTGGATTTTTTTTTTCATTTTGTCTCTCACAGTTGAAGTGAACATATGATGAACATTACAGACTCTCACATCTTTTTAAGTGGAACAACTTACAGAATTGGTGGCTACCAAAAACTTTTTTGCCCCACTGTAAATGACCAATTTATTCATTCATTCATTGTCCAAATCACTTTTCTATTACAATCTGAGATTTGATAATGACCTTTAATATCGTTTTTGAAGCTAGACCTTTCTTGTTCTGCACAAAATATGTACTTGTTATTTGTAGCCTATCAACTTGCAGGATACTACTATTAGAGTCATTGTATGAATGTATCTACAACAAAAATCTTATTTTCTTCTGCTAAAAAATGCCATTGCTTCACTTTTTCTTTGTATATGATGCTAAAAGCAGCTGTAGATCCTCACAGGAAACAGATGCTTAGAACAAAGTGAATAATCATATTTTGTTAATACAAATGATACAATTATCTACTGATGTAAAGACATCTGGCCGAGGAATTTGGGTTGCACAAACGACAAGGCTTCCTTAAACCTGCTGAAGTGCAGAAACACAGAGACTGAAACACTAACGGCTCTGTTAGAATTTGATTCTGCAAACAGAAAAGGGGCTGTTTGAATGAGTCACCCGTAATATGCTACATAACATTCAGAGAACATTATCAGCAGCCAGATGCATGCCTGCAGATTGTCATAATGTAGAAACAGAACTGTTTCTTTACAAAATATGGCACAAGTCATGTACAACGGTCACTATAATGTAAAACTTACTTCATAGCTTAAATGATCAGCTGCCCTTCCACGCACACACACACACACACACACACATGATTATTTTAGGCATATTATATTTGACAATTCCCTTGACTTAGCTGAAGCTCAGATCACATTCTAGAAAAATTAATGCAGAAAACCATTCCAAAAGGTTTGCATATTTTTTCTGGCCACTGTATATATAGAAAAGCTAAGGTTAGGAGTGAAACTTGGAGTGTAAGCATATGAAGCATAAACTACAAGTCCTTGGTAGTCTGGGACAGGTGAGCAGGAGGTCCCAATGATGGTTGTTACAGTCATGAGAGACAAGAAGAGCAGCAGTTAATTTTGAATAGGTGAGCCGCAATGACTGCCAATGAGAAAGTGAACTCTAGAACAGTTAATTTTTTATGAAGTTCTGTAGGTAATATGATGAACAACAGGTTTTAAAATACATGGTTTTACTTAAAGGTATGAGGTTTTGACTTTGCTAAATGAATGGCATTAATACAATTCAAACTAATCTAAAAACTGTTTGATTTTTTGGTCATCTTTATATCAATATTTAACAGTAGCACTATTCACCTCATCCCCATGCTGAATTTATCTCTAGCTTGAGGCAAGTTGTGCCATAGAACTCATTAAAAAAACCCAAAAAAAACAAAAACAACTAGACAATCTTACTTAGTTACCTGGTACTTTATTGACATTCACATTGACTGCTTCTCTCTGGTTCTTCTCTACATATCACACTAATGCTCAAAATGACTCTCACTGAACTTATACTTTCATTTCCAGCTCTGTTTACTGATGTTTTTCTCATAGATCTGAATGCAGATGTTGCTTTAGTCTCTGTTCCTATGGAAACACAGGCCAGTTGAGGAGTATTTGTGAAGTGCCAGCCATTCATGCCCCAATAATAAAAACCTCTTTCAAAATCAATTGGATCCTTCTTCTTTCCATCTTGATCCAAAATTGAGGCCAACTGGGTCTGCTGTGCATTTTTATGTATAAAATATATGCCTCACTACATGGTAAGCTGCTAATTGCTAATTGCTTAAAAAATGTAAAAAGAAATCTACAGTTTTAATTGGGTGTCTTTATTTTTCCCCACACATATACTAAGGATAAATAATACATTAAACAAAAAAATCAAGAAATTTCTTTAGATGTTGGTATCATCACACCAAAACCTCCAATAGCAAAGAAAACACCAGACCCTCAATGACAGGTTTGGCTAAAACAAGTTCCATCTTCAGGAAATTCTAACCAAAATAATCATCTAATTTAAATTTTATAGAGTTAATTTTTGAGTTTTAAATTTTATGCAACGTTGTTTTTGCACACAGTTTCTATTTGGGTTGGTTCTTTCCACAAGAGTTGATATCTCTGTTTTTCTTCTAAAATGAGCAAAAACATAATCTATTCAAATGCAATATGTTGTATAAGTGTGTCAGATAGTGAGATAAGGTAGAGTTAAGATTGACTTCATATTTAACAGAATCAGTATATAACAAATTCTGTGTTCACTGCTTAATGCTTAACCTTGAGCTTTGTTTTATTCATGATACTTATTGCCCACTATACATTTAATACTTTACACATCGAGTGCTTGCAACGAGCAATGAATAAGGAGGCTACAAGAAAGTATAATATACTTCTGACTTTTATATCCAGTCCAAGGGAGGCATCACTCATGCTGTCTTGTTAAACAACAAATCGCATGCTGGGAATCCATCGCTACAGGTTTTTTATGATTACAGATGCAATATATGAAAGAGAATTCCTGATTGAAATTTTCTGCCCTTTCATGTCTCCAGCAGAGCTTTACAAAAGCCATGCAGCATTTTATTATGCCTATCAGTTAAATTCTGTTTTCACGGCACACAGCTTGTAGGTGATTATGTAAGTGTGGTGCCCTGGTTCAGTTTTAATATGGTAAAGTAAAGGTACCGTTTATTCTGCGCAGTGGAGGCCCTGTTGCGTTTACCACACTACTGCTGATAGAGTTACTGCTGTGAACCAGAAGCTGTTCTTTCATTCTCTCCTTTTCTGCCTTTTTATCTCCCTCCCTCAGACTCTTCCTCTCTTGTTCTTTCTTTGGCCATTTTTTTCTCCTTTCCGCTTCTTTTTTTAAAATTTGTATTCACCAAACCTTTGATAAATCCATCAGGGCTATTATTTGAATATTGTTTCTTTTATGCGTATGTATTCATTTTTTATCTGTTGCTTTTATCTTATGCCTACTTCTTTTATTCATGTGGCCTGTTTTTATGCTTTTTTTAAATTTTTCATTTAACTTGTAAAGCACATTGAATGATCTTGTGTATGATAATGTGCTATATAAATAAACTTGCCTTGCCTTGCCTTGCCTTGCCTAAAGATAATGTTGAGGAAAATCTCTTAAACAGAAGAAATGTTGCATGTTATTTAATTTTTGTAAAAAAAAATTAATTATTCATTTATTTACAAACCCCCCTTTTAGAAGAAGAATTTGTGAGAATTTTTGTTTAACTGATTAAAGTAAAATTAATTAATACTTTTTACTACTTAATTAATATTTATTAAAAGTTATCAATTTAACCTTTTTAAAATCCCATTTTATAAACAAGTTTAAGTTTTGATGTCTGCAACACACAAAAATGGGACAGAGTGGAATAAAAGTGAAAAACATTTTTGCAGTTTGATTTCACAGTAAGCTAGTAATAGGTGAGGGGAACATGACTGGCTGTAAAAATGGGCAACAATTCCACTCGCAGAAATTCAGCAGTGTCACGCCCATTGGGGCACTTACTATCACAAATATTATGGTCAAAAAACACCGGTCTGCATCACCTGAGTTCC
Organism: Lepidarchus adonis; assembly: GCA_037576955.1. Taxonomy (NCBI): domain Eukaryota; kingdom Metazoa; phylum Chordata; class Actinopteri; order Characiformes; family Lepidarchidae; genus Lepidarchus; species Lepidarchus adonis. The sequence continues at coordinate 9,116 of JBBIGC010037144.1, forward strand.
AACAGGTTACACAGCACAGCCCTATTTAATCTCCCTGGTAAAAGCAAGTCTGTTGCCTGTTTGGAGGCTTCTGATGTTCTCATTTATGTTTTTGTCTGGCTTTGGATTTTTTGATTGCTCATTTAAAAACATGGGATATTTAGTTAAATAGAAGTTTAAGAGAGTTAATACATTTTCTAAAATATATATTTTAAATACATTTATTTGATTTTGTATTTATTTATTTGTTTGTTTGTTTGTGTCAACACCAGGATTGTATGTATATTATTTGAACAAACACCATATAGCAGCAAGAATTTTCCCTTAGGTAACATTTGTAACTTTGGTAACAAAAAAAAAGTAACCAATTAATTAAAAAAATATATCAATAATTACACTTTAGATGATGTCCTTAAATAGCATGAGAACAGTGTTAAGTACAATAGTATGTATTATAAAATGCATCAGGCATTCTTCAAAATCTATATCTGGTATTTCCCCTAATTTAAATTCCAGGATTTTAAATTGGGATGTAAAATGGGACTGATGAGTGTTGAAACATTAAGCATGTAAACATCTCCTTTCCTCTGTTGCATCACTCACTGCAGATTTTCATTCTGCGTCTGGAAGCAACATCAGCACAATAACTGTACACCAGGAGCTTCATGAAATGGGTTTTCATGGCCAAGCAGCTCACTATGTGGAAGTGTTGGCTGAAGTGGTAAAAACCTGCCACCACTGACTGCTGTAGCAATGGAAAAGGGTTCTCTGGAATGATAACTATCTGCCAGTCAGATGGATGATTTTGGGTTGAGGTATGCCAAGAGAAAGCTGCCTACCAGTGCATACAGTGCCAACAGTAAAGTTTGGAAGAGGAGGAATAATGGTCTGAGGCAGATTTTCAGGGTTTGGACGAGCACCCTTGGCTCTAGCCCCCTTAGTTCCAGTGAATGGTAATGGTAATGCTACAGCAAAAACATTTCACACTGTTATATGCAGGTCCTTTCTTTTTATTACAAGACTTTGCCTGCGCTTTCCCTGCACACAAAGCAGGGCTCATGAAGGCATGCATTGATGAGTTTGGTGTGGAAGAACTCCAGTGGTCTGTACAGAGTTCTGACCTCAACTCAATTAAACACCTTTTCTGGGATGAATTGGAAAGCTGATTACGAGCCAGGCCTTCTTGTCCTGTATTAGTGCCAGACTTCACAAATGCTCTTTTGACTGAACGGTCTCAGAATCCCGCAGACCAACTCAAAAATCTTGAAAAAAGCTTTCCAGGAGAGTGGATTCTTTTATAGCAGCTATAGGTTATTCTTGTTAAACGTCTTGAAATTGGCTCATATGAGTGCAATGGTATACCAGCGGTCAATATAATATTGAAATATTTTCTGCAGTATACATTATTGATTATTGCTATTGTTGTTTTTTTTCAAATGTTCTGAAAGTCATTGTGTTTGGATGTGTTGATTTCATTGTAAAATGTAGTGATTAAATGCATTTTATTTACTTCTCAAAATGACCAGTGAACCTACACATATCTTCACAGTTTTTATCTGATAATGGTAAAAGCTAAATCTAAAAAGAAAAGAAAAATTTTGGAACTATGTACATATACCTTTGTACAACACCCTGCTTTTGGTGGACTTTAAATGCCAAACCTTTTTATGATAAAATCTATTGAATGTGAATAATGTTAGAGGCACTTAACACAGAGGTCTGTGTGTCTCACTATAATTGTGAACTAATGTTTACTTATAGAAAAGCATAGTTCACTTCAAACCACTCAAAGTGACTTTGCACTAATGATTTTGTTTAGCTTTTTTTAAAATCAGTGATCCATAAGCAGACTATGTAGACTTGACTAGATATTATACAGTGCCCCCACTAATAAAGCAGCTCCAATTCTTCAATAAAATGAGAGGAACATGAAAGCTAGTTATACATGTTGAAACAATGGGGAATTCTCTGAATGTGCTACTTATGATGTACATTAGGAAAACAATTCCCCCACAGTAGTATCATTTACAGTGCAAAGTGCAAAGTGCAAAGTTTTTTTAAAGAGAGTTGTTAAGTTCTTTCATTATTTGACTGACATAGAATAATTTGGTAGAGTGTGGTTTAAGGCAACTAAAAATTTTATGTAATACATTACTTTGGCTTTTTGATGACAATGACTTATTTTATACTAAATATTTAGCAAAATATGTATTTGTCTATGAATTTATTTAGGAGTAAAAGAAAGTGCAGAAAGAGCATTTCTTAAATTACTATTATAAATCGGATTACGGGATCATACACTGATCAGCCACAGCAATAGCTGCTAAAATAAATAACACTGATTATATCATCAAACTAGTGCCTGTCAAGGGGTGTGATATATTAGACAGCAAGTGCACAGTCATTCTTGATGTTGGGCATCTGCACAGCTTTAAAACAGCAGGTGTTATGCAGTGTTCCAAGTGTCCGGTAGTTAGTACCTACCAAAGGTGATACAACTGGTGAATTAGGGACAGAGTCATGTTCACCCAAAACTCACTGATGCACATTGCCCACGAAAGAGCTATGGTAGCACAAAATATTAATGCTGGCTCTGATAGAGAGATGTCAGAACACACAGCATGAAGCAGACCTTCACAATATTAGGTAGGTGGCGTTAAGGTTATGGCTTATTGGTTAGCAAGGTGGATGAAATGTTGAATTGCATTGAATACATTTTCATGCAGTTATTTTTTTTCATACACACAAATGCACACATGCATGCAGGCACACACACACACACACACACACACACACACACACACACACACACACACACACACACACACACACACACACA
>JBBIGC010037154.1:0-11933 GCA_037576955.1 Lepidarchus adonis
GTGGATAAAAACAGGTCTTTTTGCGATGCAAAGTAACAATACTCCCCTGCTTTACTACTAACAGCAGTTATTAACAATACATACATGAAATATATATGATATCACTGTAGAACTTAACAAATAAAAGCAGGAAATTTTTAATTGTCTAGTTATTATTATTTAATTCAAATTATGAGCAGGCTGTTTAAACTGCTATAGGTAGAAGACGGGCACTAGGACCCAGGGGAAGATACATGCGCTGCTTGTTTAGAGCAGGCGCTAGCGTGAGTGCTCGCGTAATAATCGTAATTGTGTTATAATCAAATGTTTCCACGTCGCGTGACACAATGAATCGATCACGAAATTCGTTGCCAACTGTTTTAGTAATCCATTTGTTGTTGCAGCCATATTTGTGTGTGTATATTTGCGCAGCTTGTGTTCGCGCTCCGTAGTCACGTGAGCAGCCCAACTAATCGATAACCTGCATTCGTTGACAACGAATTTCATTATCAATTATTATCGATTTTATCGATTAGTTGTTGCAGCCCTATATCTGATTTATATCGGTTTTATTTCCACATATGAATGAGGCCTGAATCCGATCTCAACATATCCGAATGCATGCGTTTTTTCCTGTTTTCCTGTTTACACTGTCATGGGACAGATCCGATCTGTGTCACATATGAGCAAAAAATCAAATTGGGTCAAATTTAACTGACAGTGTAAACGAGGCCTTAGTGAACAGTCAGAGATGAGTTGTGAATTGTTTAGGCAGCAGATGAACATGTGGTGATGGCAAATTCAGCTTTTTTTTAAAACAATCTTTCAATAATAATATTCAGTGTAATTTCTAACTCAAAGAAACAATAGAAGAAAAAGTCGAAATCTCTGCCAAGCTGGAGCTGTGCCACTGCTTGGTCATGCGATTCAGCTCAGATGATCAAAGCATAACGGATAATGAAGGTTTTCTCTTCACACAGCAGAGTGTTTGTTGGTTTTAACTCTTTAGTCTGGAACGTTTTTGCCCTGAAGATGGTTAATTATTCTGGCAGAGAAGCACAAATCCAGAAGTTTGATAGAAGTTCATCATTCTCCTCTTTCTATTGGAAGTATTCTTCATTTTTTGTCATTTGTTAGGGATTTTCTTCAGCTCGTCTTTAAAGGAAGCGGTCCTCGTACCCCACAGGCCTAAAGTATGCAGCCTAATGCTCCGAATGCTCCCAACCCAAGAGCTTTGTCTGTCCGTTCCTCAGCAACCAGGGTGCATTACAAAGGACGAAGCGGAACGGCCCTGGAGAGGGAGGAACAGCATGGGGCGTCTGCCACTAAACGCTGACCAATCACGGTGAAAACGACCGTTCAGGAAAGTTTAAAAAGAGAAACCTAAACGGCCAAAGCTCAGCTCAATAAAGTGGGTCTGAAAACCTCTGCAGACCCGACAGCGTCCTCCCACTGGCTCTCGAGCGAAACCTCATCTCGGCCCCGGCTGTGCTTCATCATCACCATTGTGCAGAGTAGCGCCGCGGCGTTCTGCCCGCGTCAGCATGGCCGATTGTTCATCCAAGTGTCGAGGGGAGAGAAAGGACAGCGTGCCCCAACATCACCGCTGCTCTCGTTATCCCATTAAATCATTTTCTGTTTGTTAATTAAGTTATGTGTCAAAGGAGTTTCCGTAATCTCATCTGGAAGGTTTCGCCGGATCTGCTTTTGGCCATTTAAGCCAGAACTGCAGAACAAGCACGTGGAGATTTACTCTGTGGTCGGGGTCACTTTAAAAGGGATATTTTGAGTACTGGACATGTGTAAAGTTCAGCATGGCTTCTACCAGTGTAGCATACTTAATAAATTAATTAATTAATTAATGGGAAGAGGGAAACTTATATTATAAATATATTATAAATATATATATAATATTTTAATTTTTTTATTTATTTATCCCCCCCAGTTGATTAATAATTTTTTTTTTACGTATGCTATATATAATTTTTCCCCATTAATTAATTAATTTTTTAAGTATGCTATATATAATTTATTTTATAGTGGTTTTTTTGTAGTGTTGCTTTATTTAAAATATAGCTCGATGCTGTGTTTGATAATGTCGTCATAGGCTAATTATTGGACTAGAAGATCCAATGGCTTGTTGGCTATTTGTTCTGGTCAATAATATAAAAATAATAATAATAATTAGATTTTATATAGCACCTTTTTCAAAACCAAGGTCACTTTAAACGGCAAAATAAAAATCAAAACCAAAAATAAATTGAAACAGTTAAAACGCAAAAGCAGTGAAAAGCAAACAGCAGAATCAGGAAATGAAGAATGAGTCGTGGAAAAGCTCAGATTGAAAAGGTGTTTTGAAGAGAAGCAGAGAGGTCGATGCTAATGATCATTTTCACAATATTTTACAATGTTTGTTGCAGTGTTTTGTTCTCAGTGATTTTTTTTTAGGTCAGCTCATCTCGTGGCTTCTTTATGCAAAGGCTCGCATTTGCCTCAGCTGATATCGATTTCTTCCAATTTCTTCTCTTAAAACTTCACACAGTATTGATTTTTTCTCATTTTATTTATTTATTTTTTATTTACTTTGTGTAACTTCTCTAACAAATCAGAAAATTCATGAATGTGCATAAAATGTGCAAGAAGCTGTTTTCGACTACAGGGTATGTTTTTCATAAATCACACCAGGAAGAACTATAGAGGTAGAATTTTTGTTCAAACTTCGGAAATCAAACTTCTCAAATGGCCGACTGCAATTGGCTGAAGGGAAAAGTGTGTTTTTTTTTGTTTTTTTTAAACTAATCATCCCTCACATCTTGTTTAGCCCTCGTTTCTTCCATTTTACCATCTACTCAAGCCTTAAGTAGGTAAGACTGCAGAGCTGGGTCACTATATTTTGCTCACTCGGCGAAAAAGAGATGGAGCACCCTAGATCTGCCTGGACGTTTGGCTTGGGTCCCAGGCGTTGGGAGTGTTGCAGTGTGGTTGTGTGTGGATTTAGAAGAACTTCACTGTTGGAACATCTCATTGAGTCTCCCACAGAACGAGTTTTGCTGTTTGCAGGTGAAAAGCGGTCGGGGAGGTTCTCACCTTCTGCTGCAGTGCCAGAACCAACCACAAGCCAAGAAATAAACAGCACTTGAATGGCTGTGTTCACATTACAAGCCTGGGGGCTCTGTTTTTTCCTCACATCTGTATTTTCTAAAATATTGGTTCACATTCGTGTGAGTGACTCATTTTGGCTCTGACACGACCTGCACATCTCAACCAATAGCAGTGAACCATGTGCCTTAGTAATGTCCAATTAAGGCTCCATCCCAAATGGCTTCCTAATGCACTCTGCAAGTCATGACACTTAGGATTTATGTCTAGACAGTGTATGACCAGTTGACCACAGACTCAAGGGCAGAATGGCTATTTGTTAGATGTATAAGTGTCTGATTTGGGATCAGGTTTGTGTGTACACAGTGCTGAACATATCGACAATACATGGAAATGGAAATGTGGTCTGAAATACATTGCAGTAATGTAGTCATCGCTAGGGGCACTAGGGGGCGCCGGTCCGTATCCCCCGAGTACTAGATCAGACCTTCAGGACACGCCCCTTCCCAGCTCCTCCAGATTAGTAGGTTATCCAGCGTTCGTAAGAGATAGTGATGAAGCCGGCTCCTCAGATTTTTTGTTGCTTAAATGAATTTATTAACAAAAGTAATGTAAAATTAAGTGTAAAATCAATGACTAATTTACAAACATAAATATCAAATGTTTATTATTGAAATTGCTTATTATACTGGTGTTTAGAGGCAGTTGTATAGATAGGAATACTGTAATCTATGCATTCAGTGCTGAGGCTCTGAACTTCCGGTTTAGTAGCTCCGCTCATGATCTGGGGGTCATATGATACTCAAATTAAAATGTGGCTGCTGTATTAAAGTTATGTTTCTTACAGTTGTGGAACATAACTCCACTACGAGGTGATTTCTCACTACACAACACACTGAAAAGTTACTGTGTTTATTAGCAGCAGACTGCGCTACTGTACTCACCAGCTAATAAACTCCAGCTTCTAACTCCACTTCTGTTTTCTCCACTGACTCCTGATTAAGAACAGGGCTGACTTTAAAGTTTCCCTTCTTACCCATAATGCACTTATAGGTGTAAACATCAGGTCTACTTGTCTGATCAAATTAATACTTATATATCAAATAATAAATAAATAAAAATCAAATTACATTTACTTTTCATTGTTTTTATTTCATGTATTTTGTTTATTTATAAACTTATCATTCAGTTTAGTTTCAGTGTTTGTGCCACAAATTGCAAATAAAGTTTTATTGAACTGAAAAGAAGTAAAATTGTGACTGTGACTAATCCTACATTGAGTCCCTTTTGTTTTCAGAGAAACTATTTCATTGTTTTACTCCGTGCTCTAGGCTGGATGCTGTTTTTAGACGTTTACAGCTTATGTTTAGTGCTTTTAGTGAATGTTTTACCAATGATATTCTTATTTTTGTTTTTCCATACTGCCAAAAACGAAAGAAATGGTTCCTGCTGCTTAATTTGACTCTTGGTCAAGCTACGGCTGCGCTCTATTTCAGTAGGAAAAGGAAGATGGACTCTGGGGTGGACTGTGACGCTTGATTAATTTTGAAAGGGATGGTACGTTCAAGGATTAAGGTTGATTTTATGTTTTATGAGCAAGTACAGAGTTTTAAAAAGGTTTGGGAATCGGTGCTGGCGACTTCATTTTCCCTGATTTTTTGGGGGATTGTGATTGGCATGTAAGCGTGCTGTATATTTAATTTATAGTTTAATAAAGGATTGTTAAAACTCTCTCTCTCTACCCCCGTGTGCTGTGTCTGTAAGCCCCACCCCACGTCATGTAGTTGTCCAATCACCAAACCTGTTTTTGCGCTTCCTTGATTGGTTTGCCAGACGCCGAAGATGCTTTTTATTAAAAATGTCCTCGTCTACTATCGTCTGTGTCTGCACTTCAGTACTCATCCCTCTCTGCACATTAGGGCTGAACAATGAATTCATAACAAAGTGCCATTTGAAATAAATGAATATTTCACATGGCATCATATAGTATAGCTGATATTGACATTTATTAGTTAAATATTGAAATATAATGGGCTTATGAATTGGCTGTGTGTTTTCAGAAGCTAAAAAAGAGCCGGGGGTTGGAAAAAATGATCTAGAATACAATAATATTTAATTAAATAGTAATTAATAATTGGAACAACAGGTAGAAAAATCTTTTTCACAAGCCCTACTGTAGATTCAGGAATAGCTTCATTAGCTTTTAGTATCTGACAAAACCAGGGACAATTCTGCAAAGAAATCACAAATTGGGCTCCAGATTTAATCAAAACGTGTTTTATTACTGTTAACTTTAATTTCAGCGACGGCAATAAACTGATTAAAACCCACAGCCTATTGATATCGGACTGGAGGAGCCGTGTCCCCGCTTTAGTAACGTATTGATCAGATTAGGGCCGATTCTGTGCTCTTGGCCTCACTTACAAGCAGCTCTGCCGCCGCCGCCTCCTCCGTCTGAATTATTTAACACACGTGTTCTGCTGTGTGATGACGCTGGTGCTCGCAGCTGTTGCGAGTTCTAATGAGATGTGCTCTGTCGTGTTCTGTGGCATCGGCTGCTTGGATGTGAAGTTCAGAGAAAATCATCTGCTCTGAGGGATTTCTGCTCTAGAGGTTTTGTAAGATCTCCGTTCCTTTCATGTTCAGACCGATACGTCTCATCGGGTCAGCGATACATTTCAGCGGTAAAATTGTGCTGTTATGTAACTTTTGTCCTTAAACACAGGTTAACACAATGCAAAGAAGCTGACAATGGATGAAACCCTTTCCTTGGCCTGTTCTGCTCGGTTCCAGGGCACATTATCTAGCACATTATCTCACACGTGCTTCAACATGCTTTACAGAGGTAAAATAGCATTTAAAAAGCTTAATAAATAGCATAAAATAAAAACATGCAGAATAAAAGGACAAAACAAGACAGTGATCAAAGCTGTGGAAAGTAATGTGGTTTTTAGCCTCTTTTTAAAAAGTAGCTACCGATGGAGCAAACCTGATCGCTATGGGGAGCTGGGTCCAGCAGGGGGCAGCATAATGGCTAAATGCCATTTCACCTTGTTTAGTTACATCTTAGCTCCGCTAGCTGAGCAGCTCCCGCTGATCTAAGAAACGTTACTTCCTCAAACATCGTAGTGAGTTTTTTTTTTAGATTAGATTAGATTAGATTCAACTTTGTCATTAAACATGTATAAATACTGGGTAACGAGTTCAATTTAGCATCTAATCAGAAGTACAAAGAGCAGCAATAAATACAATATATGCAGTTTAAATGTAGTATGTACAATTATACGAAGTATGTGCAGTTAGGAGCAGAGTAAAAAGGTGGGAATAGTTATATCATTAGTTATAGTTATATAATTTGGGCCCAAATCATTGACTGACTACACAATTAGTAGAACTTTTAACTCAATTCTATAGCTGATTGGAAGCCAGTGTAGAAACTTGAGGACTGGAGGGATGAGTAAGAATTCTAGCAGCAGTGTTTTGGAGAAGCTGTAGTTGTCTGATGGTCTTTTCGAGGCCAATTAATAAAGCTTTGCAGTAGTCGACCCTGCAGGATATAAATATAAATATAATTTTTTTCAATATTCCTTTAAAACTAAATCTTTAATCTTAGCTGTGTTTTTGAGATCTTTGTTCCCAAACAGATATATCTCTGATTTTCTATAGCTGAAGGAAATTCTGTTGCATCCAGCCATTTACTTTTACTTTATGCTATATAGATCTGCGTGTCATCTGCATAGCTATGAAGGGCCGCTTTGTGTTCTTGGAGAATTTGGTAAAGCGGAAGCATGTATAGCGTAAACAGAAGGGGCCCGAGGATGAAGCCTCGTCATTATTACAGCTATAGGAAGTCAGGTCAGGGGGTGCTGGACTCCCGTCGTTCAGCAGAGACGGCTTACAGCTGCTTCAGCTCTTTCAGAAGCATCTTACTCCAGCTCAGCCTCGACAGCAACAAAGTGGAGCATCTCCTTCAATTATTTACATCCATTAACAGCATGAATAATGTAGCCTCTGGCAGGACTGGGGCTTCTGGAGCTAGCGCTGTGCATGAAGAGTAACGCTTAGCTACAAGGTGCTGACTTGAGACCAGAAGGTGTGAGAGCTGACATGAGCAGAGATCCTGCAACATTGATATATGCCACCATGTCCTGTGTGATCTGCTCTATTTAGGGATCAGCCCCATAAACCTACTGCATTATTACTGTTGCTTTGATTACACAACGTTATTTACACTGCTTATTAAAAAGGATGCCCATTGGTATCAGTATTGGTAAATTTTGGCTTGAAAATTTATATTGGCAATGGAGAGTAGAGCTGGGCAATATGATGATCTTGTTATTGTGGCCACGATATGATTTTTTAAGCAGATTTTGATCTCGTCAGTACTTGAAAAGCACTGTTTAACGTCATATTTAATTTCAGAGTCTCGTTCGTTTTGTGCGAGTGGACTTATTGTAATGCAGCATTAAATAAAATTCTTTTGTACTCATACAGTTATATAACAGAACAGTTGATTGATACATATCATGACATATTGTGTATTGGGATAACAAAAAAAAAGTTTTTGCCATATGGCCCACCCCTATTGGAGAGATGTTAAAATTGACTCATATTGATTGTCCTTTGTAAGAGCAGGATGATGTTAGGTGATGCTGGAATACTGTACTTTCTCATTTTACTATATCTTTAAATGTATAGAAATAAATAACTAATGGTCAATGGGCAATTTTCTGCATTTTTGAAAATCAGCATCTGCATATATGTACTTGAAAATAATTGAATATTAGCATTAGCATCACAAATCCCAGGTGCATTTGTAGTTTTTAAATTGGAATGATATATATTTTATTACTCATTACATTATTTGTTGGCTTTGTTTAATTCACGGTCAGTAAAGAACATAGTTTTTAAAATACAAAGTTTTTTATCCACTTTTTTCAATAAGGTAAAGGGAGAAATCATTCACGATTGTAACCATGGCTTCGTTATTCCCCTTCTTTACTCTGCTTCTCAGGGTTAATGGCTCTGTGCTTTGTTTTCACAAATGCTGTATATTTTCTTTGCAATCATTAAAGGAACATAATCCTTTTCAAAAACTGTAACCTGTTGTTCATAATGTGCAGAAACAACGTGTGGAACTCTACAATCAGTGCATGAAACTGTCCTGTGTGGTTGTGAGCCCTGAATTGGTCCTGGGTGTGGAAGGAAAGTGTTCAGGAAACATCCTCAACGATGCCCTCGCTTACCATCTGTAATGAAGCCAAAAGCAACACTCCTTGTTGCCGTTTCTGAGCCGAGAAACCGAGGAGGCCGGCATGTTCTCGGCCCTCCCTCGGGAGTTGGACTGTTTTTGGCCGAGAGGAGGATGTGGGTGGACATGCGGTACATGCGCATGAGTGGGAGTGTGAGAGTGAGTGTAACGAGCTTTTTTGTTTGTTAGTTTTGACTTTTCTTCGTATAAAGGAATAAAATAACGCTTGTTATTTGCTAATATTTAAGGGTGTAACAATTAATTAATCTGTATTGATGCATCGACCAAATTAACTCATGATCTAAAATATCGATCGATCATGAAAATCGAGATGTGGTCTTTCCACAAAACATTTTTGTTCATTTTACTGTGGGTAATGTTTTATTGTGTTATCAGGGTATTTGGCCTTTAATAATAATTTTATAATTGACAAAGAATTAATTTACATTACAATGATAAAATTTTCCGATTATATAAATTGACTTTATGTAAATGTAGAGGACTGTGTGATATTTCATAATTTTTCATATTTTAAAGCAGTGGTCCTGAACCACCGTGGAACATTTTTGTACCAAAAAATATCTACTTTTTTAATTGAATATCTCAGTTTCTATGGTGTTTTATTATTTTTTAAAAAAGGTTGTGGCCCCCTAGGTGGCAATAAAGCAACTCAGTTGGTTGCAAAACACCATTAAACTCCAGACTAAACAATCTCAACGTGAGTAAAACACAAACATGGCTCCAGAGCTTCTTTGAAAAAGGGTGAAAGACCCAATAATGCACGTCCCCACTCATATCTAGAGTTTCCTGAACTGTCGTCACCAATAATACTGAACAGAAACGTAGCTTCATGACCGAAGGCATCTGGGTTAAACAGCAGTTAATATTTTATCATATTACTTGGTTGGTTATAAACTATAGCGCTCTTCTCGTTTCTCCATGTATGTTATTTATATAATAATGTGTGAAAGATCGCCCGATTGGGCCGAAGTGAAAATGGTCCATGGTGACATAAAAGTTGGGGATCACTGATTTAAAGGTTTGAAATTGATTGGATAATTGAATAAAATAATGGATATGAAATCGAATCATTAGAAGAGTTACTACTACTAGTACGGGGCCAATGTCTGGAGAAAATACTGGATCAAATAAGAGTCAGTCAATCATATTAATTACTGTAGCTGGATGAGAAACACGTGAGAAAGGATTGTTCTGTCTAAAGAAGAGAAAATACTTCATGTAGATGATGAGTATTCATGAAGATGTCTACATTGGTGGTATGAAATTAATGCAAAACTGCAAAATATTGAGTAACAAATGATATATCATGCAGCCTGGTGCAGAAGAGTACTGGCACTGGTGTTGGTGCAATCTGGACTCTCCAGCGCACGTATGAAGTTGATTGATGTCCCAAAGACTAATTCCAGAGTTCTGCTCTGCTTTGAACCTGTGGGAGGTGTTTGATGTGTGTTTGTGCTCATGCTGGACACGAGGTAGACCCAGCGATGGCTCAGAATGTGTCCGGCTTTGCGTGCTCTGTGATTCTGCTCTTATAGGATTAGAGCCGCCAAGTCGTGGAGGTGATGCTAAGCCCAAGAACAAGCTCCATGCTTTCTCTAAGGAAAAGTGAGCTGCAGTTCCTTATTTTAACAGGAGCTCTCTATATATCTACCCTTGAATATTGGTGTTTTTCATTGAGTTTCTTTTACAAATCACAAAGCACACGGGGCAACTTATGCAGAATCAGAATTCACTGTAGTGGTGATGGGAAACAGAAATGTTTGGGTGTTTTTACACTTTTTGATATTTCCACTGCTCTCAGGCCACTGAATCTTGGGGTTCTGTTCCTCTATGAACATGTCAGATGAGCTCAGGTCACTCTAAACGTCCCAAAATGGAACTGGGGTGTGTGCAATAGTTATCCGTTATGTTAAGGAGATTATAATATATAATTTTTATACAGTTTATACTCTGTCATATTGATTATTTTGGGGAAAGCTGCCCCCTCAGGCTGAGAGGAAAGGGTTAATAAAAAATACTTTTCTTTTCAGCGGGAAGGACTGTTAAGTTGCGTGTAGTCTTGACATAACTAATCTTTTTTCTAAATACCGATTTTCCACACAAATAATGAGTTATAAGAGCATTTGATATTAAAAATCTTTATTTTAAGAAGAATCTTTACAATTTATCAGAAGTTATGTTACACAGGTGAATGGAGTCCTCGTTCAGCCCCGCCATTTTAGACTGAAGTTTTCTCCGAAAAGCCCATGGTTTGGGTGAGGGTCTTCATCGGCATGAACGACTCACAAAGGTCCACTGGGTTTCTATGAGAAAACCTCTGCAATGTTTTGACTAGTGACGGCCTGTCACGTTTTCTATTCCTACGTCAGCCACCTGTCAGTCAAACCCATGAAGTAATTTCCTAAAGAACCCATTTGGTCATTTCCATATTTGGGCTGTACATCCTCTCATGATATCACTCCAACAGATGCCAGACTTGCTTTTGTCCTTGAAATGTCAACGAATATATTGTTTAGACTAAAAAGTCCCTTTGCTTATGTTCGCTTGTGTATTTAGCTTGCTAATGTCAATCAAAGCTGCTATTTTGGCTAACTTAGTTTTAGCTGCTAGCTTATGCTACTGCTAACTGCTAATGAAAACTGAAGGTCTATTCAGCTCTCTCTCATAAACCTCAGTCCATTCATATGTTTGGACTAAAGTTTTTTCAGCTTTTCTTGGCTTATTTTCTGTGTCAATTAAAAGTCATATGCTGCTTTGTGGGTTCGATCCCAGGGCAGAGACTGTGTTTCCCCCTTCACGTCTCTTGCGTTTGGCTACGCCTTAAAACTCTGTGTGGGAGCGTTACAGATTTTCTTTAATGTAACAATTACAAAATAAGCGTAAACATGGTTTTGTTGTGTTTATAGTGGCTGGGTATAGTGATTTTATTGTGTTTTGTCTAATTATAAAACATCAGAATAGTTAAACTATGTAGATTTATTTGAAAAGAAAAAACTCCCCATTGAAATCCACTGAATACTGCTGACTGTGGAGTTGCATGTAAATGAGAACCGGCTGAAGAGGGCACAGCTTTGTAATGGGAGTTGCTGTGTGTGTAACCAGAGCAGAGAGTATGATGCTTTGTTATTGCATTTGTGGTTGAGTTAAGGCCTCTAGATACACCATCATGATTACTTGTTCAAATATTTTTTGGGGGGATCTGTTGGATCTGCTTTTAAATATCATAAAATATGCTGTGTGTCCATCCACATTTGTGCATGTGGAGCAGCTGGCCCGAGCTGGACGGTGGTCCAGTAGCTGTGTGTGTTCAGTTGCTCCTGCTGGTGACCTTGCTTTTGTATGCAAAGACTCCACCTGCTGCCTTGTCCCCGTCAATGGCTAAAAATACCCTTAAGGCCTTTACTGGCCGTCAATAGCCAGTCAAGGACAGGGCAGCATTCAAGTCCAACAAACAGGCACACAAGTGCGCACATATATATATATACACACACACACACACACACACACATATAATGTATATGCATATGTGTGTGTGTGTGTGTGTGTGTGTGTGTGTGTATATATATATATACACACACACACA
>JBBIGC010037162.1:0-11933 GCA_037576955.1 Lepidarchus adonis
ATGGTGTCTATCCAGATGTGCAAGCTACTAATTCAGTAGGCACTAATACCAGTGTGTCTTTGCAATTTGATTCTATATTTTTTAGCCAGCAATTTGCTAATTTTAAATATTTTCATTTTTTTCTCAGCAAAAAATGCTTACAGGTATCTACTTACATATAAACACACACACAAACACACACGCACACACACAAACACACACAAAACACACCATAACTTTCCCTACTCTTTGGTTCTAAATTCAATTACATCTCGGCACTGGGATGTTTTATCAAATAATGACAGGGACCCTGCAAGTGACATGTAGAAACAGCTGGATATCGCCCCTACAACACACACCACACCACATTTACCAGGATATTAAGGAGGACAACAGAAAATGACAGCAGTATTTACTGTTGTCCTTCATGTCCAACATTCACACACAATACACATACATTTTTAATATGTGTGTTACAAACATGATTCCAAAATATAACATGTTTAATTGACAATAATAAGTACCACTGTGTATTAAATCACTTTCTCTTAAATATTTGTTACAATACGATTGAAAATGATATCAGTTTGTTAGATATAAAGCTGTGTAACATATCACTGCTGACCAGAGCTACATACTAATTGTACCAAACGAAAAAAGAGACATTGATGTATGTGAGTCTACAGAGTGAGAGAGGGACAGAGAGAGAGAGAGAGAGAGAGAGAGAGAGAGAGAGAGAGAGAGAGAGAGAGAGAGAGAGCATGACTGAAATTTCCTAAATCAGAGCAACTATAAGAAAGTATAATGAATATGAATGTGTAGCCAAACACACCGTAATGCCCTCACACTTTAACCTCCCCTGAGGGACACAATTGAAAAAATTAGTCAAGTAGAAGTACAAATAGCCAAGCAAGTAAATTTGACTCCTTTTTAAATTGATTATATGTTAAAATCTACATTTTCTCTCATTTTGTATATTACATTATGCCAGTGTGTCTCCTGTATCACTACATTAAAATAAGAATGAAAAATGTCTTCTTAAAATGTTTCATCAATGTTTCCCTAAAGTAGGGAATATTCCCCAATATGACTAACTAGCCACTGTTAGCTTACACATAGTTGGCTAAATATCATGCACTTATATCCATTCATGTCAGTGTTACGGTCAAAATAAGAACTTTTGTGGAGAGGGGAGGGACTAAAGCGTGTACTGACCCTACAAAGGTCACAATAACATCGAGATTAGGGCCGACATGATTTAAATCAATACAGGATCAAATTTTGTCTGTAATAAAAAGCACAAGTGCTGGCCCCTGATTGGTGCAGCGATCTAATCATTTGCCTTTTCATTAGAAGGTCTTGGGTTCGATCCCTGGTGGTGTTACAGTCATCCATGATCAGGAGTCCAGGAGAGTATTTACTCTCTGAGTGGGAAGGAAGGCCTCGCCCTCTCCCCTCGTCACCCAGGGTTACGATTGCTAGCATTGGTGTCTGTTAGCTGACGTAGCACAATTTGCAGTCATCGCTCTCCACCAAGGACGCCACACTTGCCATTGTCCTAGCATTAGAGGCAGTTTGTACACTGCCTTGTGCTCATACTCAGCTGAAATTGGCTAAGCATTTATAATATAGTTTAAAGTTTAATAACTGAAATAATTACCTGTATTAGACACTGACAGATACATTTGGGAAATTCTCTGTGCACACAGAACAAGTCTGGAAACCACATCCAAACCCTCAAAAGTCATTGCCTGAGAAACTATGTGTATGTGATAAATATATGTGATAACCATAAACCATAATAAACCTAGCATTCCCAAGAATGTCCCATCTTTTTTTGGATGTGCAATGACAGACAGACAAACAGAACATATAGTCAGAGAAAATCATCAGTGCATGTCGGTTATAAGTTATTTATATGTCTTAAGCAGTTCTCTGACAACAGCTGTCACTCAAATAGCAGTTGAGCTTTTCCTGGTAGCTGAGTGCAGGCTGTCCTGATAGCCATCTGAATTAGGATCAACAGGACAGGAAAGACATGAATGTGTTTTAAATTCAAGCTCTGCTTCACAGAAAAAAATCTGCCAGAGCACAGTGCCGCAGGGTGGGAACATTTAAAGCAATCAGAGGACGTCACGTTTTCTTACTTTAAAAGCCAGTTCACCTATTACTGTTTTTAAGCTTTTGTCAGATATAAAGAAGCAAATCAAACTGTGGAATCGTTCACATTTTGTCCTTTGTTCTTTAGCAGGGTGGTTTACTGTTCCTGGAAAAGGCAATGTGAGCTGCCATGACATCAGAAATCACCAGTTATTGTTCTATTTTGAGTTGTTCGCTGACTGTCGAGCTGAACTCATTTTCTTTAATCATTTAACACCATGTGTACTGAATACATTGCACATCAAACAGTATTTTTAATGGTATCTTTTTATCTTTTTTATTATGTATGTAATGCAATAAAGTTATTGGTCAGGACAAATACACCAATATTCAATATTTAACCAATATATCCAACGCATATGTATCCAATATATTAGAGATTGATCAATAATGGTTTTTCAGGGTCAAGATTGCAACCAATTATTGGTATCAGTTATCGGCCCGATATTTGGATATTATATTTGGATATTTGAAAAAAAGAAAACAGGAAATCTCTGTCCATTTTGAATTTTACAAACACCAACACTTTATTTAAATAATTTTATTGTTTACAAGTGTTTAAAGTTTTCACATTATTTTAACTTTAAATAGTATTAAATAAACATTTTTATTCAAATTAGCAGTAAGAGACTGTTGTTTGTCAGCTAACGTTAAACATTACTTGGGAACATAGAGATGAGTAATGAAAGTCCTGTAAATTAAGAGAGAAGACGCAGGTTGGAAGCTTAAATTAGTTTCTGTGAGCATTAGACATTGCAGTTCCATAACATATTAACACTGTGTCATTACAGGAAACATTACTGGCTCAAAAAAAAATCATAAAAATTTCATTAAATGATTTTTTAGCAAATGCATTACAATTTCATAGACTCACGTTGTCATTGCAAGGTACCAATGTTCATTACATGGGCATTTTCAAAGCTGGAATTGGGAAAACAGGCAGGATTTTAATGATTGAAATGGCTTACAGGAGCTACATGTTTTTTGAGGCTTCAGTGTGCAGGACAGTAATGTTTTAATTTGGGGAAACACTGCTTTACCTTCCATCCTCAGCTACAGTCCACACTCAGCTGAAACTCTCCTCTCCTCTTCTATTCAGAGCTTCACACAGCATGAGTGAGGTTATCGTGTGTTGTGAGTGATAACTCATGTGGCAAATACCCAATCAGAGACTGTTGTGGGTGGGACATAAAATGAAGCAGCGAATCAAGAGCAAAAGGCGCAAAGAGAAAAGATGGCAGTTGAACCACATTAGCCTCACTGTAAGTTCTTAGCATCAGTGATGGTCAGAATCCCATTATGCCTTTAAGACTGATATGTGAAAATGAGCTTTGTTCTTATTGGCTGTCCTTTATAATGTCCTATTTAAATAGAAGTCAAACCTGAAACTCTGTTGCTCTGTTGTAAGTTGTTCAGGTGGATCTATGTAAACATATTGGCGTTTGTGAAATTGACATTAACATTTTGTGACGAGTCTCCATCCTGCTTCCTCTCCTTCATTGTGTTATAACTGAAAAACAAAGCTTGATTCAAAGTCTACAACCATTACCAGTGCATATGTAAAACCACTATCTACTGTATTCCTGAGATTTGTATAATAGCTCACAAAAGGCACTTTCAGTTTTAGGGAACCACTGAAAGGAACTACTCATTGGTGAGGTCCCCTGAGAACTATACACCTACAAGTGTTATTTGTCTGTATAGAGTGTTGAAGTGATGTCAGTAGATATTACAAGTTTTTAGATGCTGTGATAAAAAGCCATACAAGCATATTGTCCTACTTCTACAGCTAATCAGTTCGCTTATGCCTCTCATGGTCAGTACTGGAAAAAAGCTAGTGCAGTTCCTCTAGTGCAGGAAAATGCCTGCCCTGAAGTAGGAGCTAAAGTTCCTCAAAAGAGAACTCTAAGAACTGTAATCATCCCCAGTTCCTGCAGTGCAAACATCAGCAAATAAACCTTCCTCCTGTGATTCTAAGAGTTACAAACAGTTTCTCTAGTCAGAAAAGCTTTTTACATATGATTTTATTGGGGGTCAGAAACATCTGTACAGTGTTGAACATGAATTTCAACGCTGTCCAAAATTGCTTTATAAACTGGTAACTTTTGGGAGAAGACGAAAACATTCTTCACTCCTATGTAAATTAACCTAAGCCTTTATACTTCTACATTTGTACTTAACACTTAATACTTAAATAATTTAAAAGATACTGTACTAGTTCATGAATCATACAGGTTTCTCACAATGTAAAGGGTGGTAGGCTATTCTGTTCTAATTATGTAGGAAAAGAAGAAATGTGATATATGATAAAGCAAGAAAATTCCATTGTTTTGTGAATATTTTTTAACCCATTAAGGTAAATGCAATTTCTGCCTTTTAATTGGCTTTTCTCTGCTACTGATATGATGTCTCAGCTGATTTTCCCCCAAAAGATTAGAAGTAGGGTGTGGCAAAAATATAAATATTTAAACACAACTGTTTCGCCAAAGAAATGTAATATCTGCATGGGAAGATGAAGGCGAGGATATTAATATTCTGAAATTTACGGGGTTGAATCACTTGACAATCAATGACGTCTGCTTTCCAGTTTGAATCTCTCCAAGTTTATGATAAACACTAAATTAATATTTATCTAATTTAATAATATTAATTAAAACATAGAAAAAGCAATAATAATCAAAAAACATCTAAGATAGAGTGGATTTTCGTTGGATTTCACAGGGAACATCCTAGTTATGTCCATTTGCAGTCACCTAAGAGGGGAGATGTGTTCGTGTCCTTTGACACAAAGTGTAATTGCACTGTTAGTCCATCAGCCAACAGGCCGAGAGTAGAGGAGCATGTGCGGCTTCGACTAGAATGAAAAGGCAGTGGTACAGAAGAGCACAAGCCTTTACTGGAGATGTACCACTCTGGAGTACCATTAACACCTCAGACACAGCTACTGTTTGCAAAACATTATGAACTGTGAAAAACTGCACAAACTGCTTAAAATTTAATTTTTTCCATTATAAAAATTTTTAGATTTATGTCTCCGCCTAGTATGTTTCTAGCCAAAATGTAACATTCTGTGCATTTGCCACCAAATCACAATGTGTCACTGAAAGCACTGCACAGGCGTCTCATGACGAACAACATGCCTCATCATTGCTTACAGGCAGTAATCAGACGGCCATTTGGTTTAATAAAAAAAAAACATTTACACTTTTCACCCATGCCAGTAGAACAGCAGGTATATTTCATGATTTGAAGTTGATCCAAAGTTACTGTAGTGCGCACAAAATTTTTTAGTGTGTAGAAGCTTTTGTTTGTGTTTTGCAGAAAGAAATGCATATTTTGCTGCTTTGTGCACAGACTTGACCCTGTCAAAACAAAATGTGAATTGAATACAAATATAATAAATAATGTATACAAATAAACATATACATTATAAATATATAGAACATTAATGACCAACTTCCAGCCACAGATCATCAAAGACAGAACACAAAATCTCCCAAAGACAGGACTGTATCATCAACACTCAGGAACCCTTAGCTCAATACTACACAATTACATACATATTGTAAAATAATATAGCAAAAAAACCTGTAATAAATATATATTTCAGTCAGTTTGAGATTCTTCATCATAAAGAAACAATGCCCACCACTGTTTTTATTGCAGGAGCATAATCTCACACTGAAACATGTAATTATTTAACTCAAGTGAAGAAAACAAAACATCCATTACTAAGAAATAATTATGTTTATTAAATCACAATCCCTAACAATTCCTATAAAATAAATGTAATTGAAGCTTTTTTGTAATTTCTAGTTTAGTTTTTGACAGTGATCAGAGTAAATATGAAGTTGGTAAGAGAAGCAAAAAATTCTCCAAAGCTTACTTTTACAGAACTGCCCAAATGAGCGGTATCTTGGGGTCTTTATGACAATCATAAGACGCTATCTCCATGCCAACATGCTGTGTGGGAGACATGCAAGGAAAAAGCCTTTTCATACTTACAATCAGAAATGTAAACATCTGGAGTGTGCTAAGTGGTACTGGGACGCCAACTGGGACCATGGGCTTTGGTAAAATTATACTAAAGTTGAGCTTTTTGGCAACAAACATTCTAGGTGGGTCTGGTGAAAATCCAGTATTGTATGTATTTTGTATGTAGAAAAGCACCCCATGCCCAATGTAAAGTATGGTGGAGGATCTGTGGAGCTGTTTCTCTTCCAAAGGCCCTGGGAACCTTGCTAGGGTACATGGCATGAAATTCCAGGGCATTTTAAATAAAAATTTGATAGCTTCTGCCAGAAAGCTAAAGTCGGTCATCAATGGGTCTTCCAGCAGCATAATGACCCTAAACATATGGCACAATCTAGACAATAATGGCTCAGCAGACACAAAATTAAACTCCTCCTAACTCAGTCCCCAAGCCTCAAACCCACTAAAAACCTGCGGGGTGAGCTGAAGAGGAGAGTGCAGAAGAGAAGATCCAGGACTCTGGAATAATCATTGTGCAAAGAGAAAAATCCCTGTCTCTGTATTCTCCAGCTGAGAAGATTAAGTCCTGTCTTGTTGTACAAAATAAGAACTGTAGGGGTGCCAACAATTGTGATAAACATGATTTTATGTTAACAATTTATTTCTTACTGTTGGATTTTTTTCCTAATAAGTAAATGTACAGTACTCAGGTAAAGGTTGGATTTTTTGTGTTATATGAAGCATATACTTTTCAGAAAAAAGTGATTTATTACAAGCCTAAGAACACATCTTAACAAGTGGTGCCAATTGTGGAGGTAGCTGTATCAAATTATCATTTCATTGCAAGATTTCAATGCCATACTCTCCTCAATGGATACAGTACCCTCCATAATTATTGGCACTTCTGGTAAAGATGCGCTATAAGCCTTAAAATAAATGTAATTTTTATTGCAGAAGTATACTCTCACACTGTAAACTGTAGAACAATGTAACCTTCAACTCAAGTGAATTTAGGGTTAGGTAAGTATTTTTCATAAAATCACCTGTTCCACAATTATTGGCACATCTAACAATTCCTAGGAAATAAATGTAATTGGAGTATTTCTGTCATTTCTACAATAGTTTACAAAGATGATCAGAGTATCTAGGAACATTTTAATTCGTAATTCATCACTTCCTGTTTCCCTGGGGAGTAAACATGACGTGACACAGAGGCCATTTCTCTTATCCACGCTTCAACTTGGGAAACACAAAGAAACACACCATTCAAGTAAGGCAGATGTGTGTCGACCTTCACAAGTCAGGCAACGGCTACAAGAAAATAGCCACTCACCTGCACCTGCTCATATCTACTGTGAGAGGATCATTAAGAAGTTTAAAACAACTGGAACAGTGATAAACAAGCCTGGATTAGAACAAGGTTATTTTGTCACCATGCACAGTGAGGAGAATGTTAAGAGAAATAAAAAGTTATCCACAGCTCACTGTTAAGGAATTGCAACAAATAGTAGCATCTTGGGGTCACAACATCTCCAAAACATCCATCAGGCACTGTCTCCATGACAACAAGCTGTTTGGGAGGCATGCACAGAAAAAAATACTTTTCTCACTCACAATCATAAATGCAAATGTCTGGAGTTCGCTAATTGGTACTGGGGCTTCAACTGGGACAGTGTGCTTTGGTCAGATGAGACAGAGATAGAGCTTTTTGGCAACAAACACTAAGTGGGTCTAGCAGAACAGTATGCAGAAAAGCACCTCATGTCCACTGTGAAGTATGAGAGAGGATCGTGATGCTCTGGGGCTGTTTCTCTTCCAGGCGCCCTGGGAACCTTGTTAGGGTGCATGGCATCATGAATGCTTTGAAATACCAGGACATTTTAAATCAAAATCTTATGCCTTCTGCCCGAAAGCTGAAGATGAGTTGTCACTGGGTCTTTCAGCAAGATAATGACTCTAAACATGCGACCAAATCTACACAGAAATGGTTCACCAGACACAGAAGAAGCTCCTCCCATTCCCATCTCAGTCCCCAGACCTCAACCCCATTGAAAACCTGTGGAGTGAGCTGAAGAGGAGAGTGCAGAGGAGAGGACACAGGACACTGAATGATTTAGAGCGATTGTACAAAGAGGAATGGTAGAGATCCCTCTTTCTGTATTCTCCCATCTTGTGAAACATTATAGGAGAAAATTAAGCACAGTTTTTTTTTAACACATTTTAACCAGGGGTGCCAATAATTATGGAGGGCACTGTATTAATATTGTGTTAAGGAGAGGAAAGAGATATAATGAGAGGAGAAAAAGAGAGGAATGATAATGTTTGATAAGGTGGAACAGACAAAAAACAGTGCAGACACACACACTGCATTGCCCCCACTAAACAGATTCCACCCAAATGCAAAACTGGAGCATGTTATCATACTGCCCCTGAATGACACTACTGTCAAACAAGATGTTATAACATCTACACGTAGTTGATATGCTGAACATGCTAAAATATGAAATCAAATTTCAGTGACCCACTCATTCTCAAACGTTAGTAGAGTACTCTTTATAATGGAGTTGGTCCTTTGAAGCTAATCTAATAATTTGGTTCCGTATTCACTACATCCCTACATTCAATAGACAGATAATTACGTCAATGTTTATGTAAATCAAATACATGAGAGAAAAGAACATTTTTAAAGTTTAAAGAACATGTCAAACTCCTTATACCAATTAAGCAGGTCTGGAGAACCATTTAGGAACCTTTATTTTAAAGACTGAACAGAATGTGAGGCGGCGAAAACAGAACAGAGACTACACATAAAAAACTTTCATGTTCAAACACTGCTACATCATATCGATGCTGTAGACTTTATTCATTACAAACCAAACTGAGCAACTTTATACAACATATGTATAAACCAACTGCAGAACTGAGAAAAGACTTTGACTTTTTATTGCCTGTGAATTTGTTTCACGTTTTTAACATTAGCAAAGATGAGCATTTTTCCCTGTTTCAATGTAGTTGCCATAGCATGAGGCTGATGTGGTGACTCACTGTTGCATCAATGTACCATTGCAGTGTCTAGACGGAATACAGACCAAGCAGTGACGATAAAGATGCTAAAGATGATGAAGATCGTTGAACATCTCATATAGTCTACAGTGAATATTAAAGCTTTGGCACCTCCATTGCTCAAAGTTCAAATGTGCAAAGGGCTCCCTGCTCAGGGGCCGAACCAAATAAAAAGCAACATGTTCCACATTGTGTTCTACACCGGGTTCTACACCGTGTTCTACAACGTGTTCTACAATAATTCCACAAATATTGCATCCTTCATTATGTTTTATCCACTGGGTCTAAGGGATCCTGGCGTGATGATTTGACCTTAACAAAAAATGAATGTCTTTCAACCAGGACTTTTCCCCCTGAAGATAAGCACACATTGTAATCACGGCACTTTTTCTGAATCATGGTCCCATGTTCTGCTCAGACAGCTTTAATCCATCGACAGCTACACCATCAAAAATCCAAAGACTGTACTGCTGGTGAGGAGCTGGTGAATTTTGAGCATAAATATGAGGCATTAAATGATGTAGATACATACATACATACATACATACACAGACAGACCAACATACATCCCAGCAAGACTGGATTACAGCATTAACCAATTACATTAAGACCATAGACTGTGAATCCATATGTTGTATTCAATACCCTCCACTGATGAGAGCTCGCGCCCCAGCCGCTCTTCTCCAGATGGGCTGCTCCACAAACGTGGGCAAAATCCCAATAGACAACTACCGGAGAGTATGAATTATTGAGCAGCTATAGCAACTCACACTGAACAATCCTCCTCAGACCGAACGCTGATTTCCCTTTAGTTATTCATTTTTATCTTTAATGCAGCCAGACATTGCAGAGGATTCATGCTGGTGTGCGCGAGCGAACGCGTTAAAAAGGCTTCAAATGAAAATCGCCGCACTCACCATGTCTGCATCAGCACGCGCCGCTGGATTCCCCGTGTCGCCTCCTGGACGCGGCGTGGAAGAGTCCGAAAGAACGTAGGAGGCTCGGGGCACGAGGGAGAAAGAAAGAGAGAGAGAGAGGGGAGGGGGATGGAGAGAGCGGTTGAAACTTCCGAAAAGGGCGCAGAGGCGCGAGCGCTTAACGAAGCCTTGGGCCGGTGGCTACAGTGAACGGGAACGTGTAGCCAAACGCACGGTAACGTCTGTACATTTTCAACCCTCAACCGAACAGCCAATGGGATCGCACTGCAGCGAGTGATGCAATCCAGCAACGAGTGAAAAAAAATCATTTAAGATTTGCGTTCTTCAAGTTTTCCCTTTCAGATTTCAGATTATATTAAATTAGTAATCATAACAGTGATGAGGAATTATTAAAGCAGGGCCAGATTGAAATGCTGGCCTCATAAAAATGAAAATAATACACAGTGGCAGCTTAATATCATGCATGTTTTTATAGTGTTCTCTGAGGGTCATCACTGTGAGCATGTTCTTCACTGATGCTGCTTTTGTGTGAGGAAAGTTATACTGTATCACTCATAGGGCTTTTTAGAACTGTGCATCAAAACCAAGACCCATATAAGAGCCTCTGCTTTCATCCATTCCAGCATCTATCAGCACCGGAAGTGCAATTTATTGGGCTATGTTCTTCTCCTTATGGGTTTGAAGCAAATGCTGAAACTCCAAAGTGAGAGGTGTAAGCAGAAAACCAATGCCAAAGCCAACTCAACCCAACAGGATGAAATGAAACCAAAGAAAGCAAAAGTGAAAAAAACTAAATGTATTGTTGTGTGAATATAATACATTTTTATTGTTTTATTTTATGCTCTATATGTAAATGTTCTATTTTCAAAATATCATAATTATATACCCTATGAATAATGACTATTGTTTAAAGGAAAAAGTAAAATCACACAAAGTATTTAAATACAAGTAAATGGTAAATGGAGTAAATGGAAAGGCTCCACCTCTGGTTACAGTGTGTACTAAGAATACACTGCATTATTGATTTTTCACAGCCAGTATAAGCACACATAGAAACTGTGAGCAAGAGGGGATCTCAGAAGGCTTCTCTTTTTACCAATATTGCACATCTTCTTGGATAAACACTTTTTAGGCTTGTTTTAAAATGTGGAGGTTTTAAGAACTTCAAAGTAACATAAAAGGTCCGGGAGCTGTTATTTATTTATGTACAGCCAAAACAATTAGTATGTTTAGGATGAGGGAACATATTTTGGACAGTTTGTATTTTTGAGACGGACCAAGAATCTCAAAATATCATAGAGCTTTGATGGGGTTAAATTGCGGTTGGCTAATTCAGCACCACGGACAGAGAAATCGTGTTTCCAGCTGTTGCATTTCTTTATTGTAAATCTCAGTCAATGTGCATTTGCAGATAATTGATAGTGTTACCAATGAACAGGTTCAAACATGTACAAACTGGTTAGCATCTGATTATGAACAGCAATGAGAGACTCTGGAACCAAGTATTCATTCAATTTAAACACCTATAAGAAACCCATTTTAATAGCATGTGTTACACAGTGTAACACATTATCTCAATGGTTATGTGCTAGAGCAAAAGCACATTTATTGGGATTAATTCAAATGTTTACATATTTTTTTAAATCTATTTTAGATCATTTGTATTCCTGTAAATGAAAGAAAGAAAGAAAGAAAGAAAGAAAAAAAGAAAGAATAAAAGAAAAGAAAAAAGAAAGAAAAGAAGAAATGAAAGAAAGAAAGAAAGAAAGAAAGAAAGAAAGAAAGAAAGAAAGAAAGAAAGAAAGAAAGAAAGAAAGAAAG
>JBBIGC010037182.1:0-11932 GCA_037576955.1 Lepidarchus adonis
CCAGTTAGGCTTTAAAGCAGAGAATCTCTCTGCATATTTCATTGCAAAGACAATGTGTGTGTGTGAGAGAGAGAGAGAGAGAGAGAGAGAGAGAGAGAGAGAGAGAGATACAGAGTTCACTCTGTATCCCTCCCTCCTTCCCTCCCAATCCCTGCCTAATTATTTTCTCTTTCTGAGGCAGATTGTGCTGGGCCATTTCCAAGACTCAGATTAGGCTTCGTCCTTGAACAAATCACCCTTTGAATCTCAATAACTGAATACCGCATTTTTTGATTGATTTTTAAACAGCAAGCTTTAAAAATGACCTTCTTCAGCCAAAGTCTGATCTGATAAAGAAGCCACATAAAGAGCTAAATATTTCATCAAACCGAACAGTATTCATTTTGTCCACTCTGTGTCCACCTACTGCCTCTGTATTTTTACCAGTTTTAGATTCAAAGATTCAAAGTATTTCTTGTCATATGTACAAGAAACATGTTTCCCTGCATCATGAAAATCTTTCTTTGCTGGACTGGCAGAGGGCGGAGGCCCTTGTTCTGCTGCCACGCCATGACGGACTGGCTGATGGTGGCAGGCAGCATCAGAGAGGTTACATCAGTGTTCTGCCAGTAAAAAGGTTTTGCCAGATTTCCCCCAGGCCTTTGTCCATCTCTCTCCCTCTTCCCCCAGCAGACTGGCTGGATGGTGCATTCTGCTGGTGCCTTTCTATGCCAGCATTTTCAGGGACTTTCCCACATGAGAGGCGGAGTCCACAATCCCCTTCCCTCAGGAGGAGTGCTACCTGTGATGTGCACAGGCTTCTCATAGCTCCCCTTCTCTCTCTCCTGCATTTGTGGCCCTTCCTTTCCTCACTTTTTCCCTGGACTGAGTCTTCCACCAGCCGCACTGCCCACTCGGTGAGTCTCACCTCAATGTTAAACATTTCTCTGCCTTCATAAAACAAAACAAAGTACACTAGCAGCTAAGTGGCTTCACCACAGCTTCTTCCTCTCTCTCCTCTGCACTTGGGTTCCCTCTGATAACACTAATGTTGGCGAAGCACATTGCAAAATACTTTTTAATGCAACATGTTTAGTCAACTCCTAAAGCTACAGCACAGTGCGCTTTTAATATGGAAAAAGCTTATATTTGAGCCAATCAGACAAAAGGGTACAATCCCAACTAAATACACTATCATGTGACAACAAATAACATTAAAGGTAACAGTGTTTTGATCTGAACATATATGGTTTACATCTCTATTTAAACTCTGTGTTTAAAGTCTGGTTTTTCATTTAACAGTAAACACAGTAACTCAATAAACAATAAACACACTTATTCAAACACAACCTTACACACAGACAACACACACACACACCCACAGGGTTCTCTCTCCTTGCATCTGATGCTCCAGTTATGGATGGAAAGTCCATATATCATCCAAGTCCAGTTGCCCTGGAAACAGAGTTTAATACTCCAGGCACGAACGAGAGAGAGAGAGAGAGAGAGAGAGAGAGAGAGAGTGTGTGAGGGAAACAAAACAAAACAAGATAAAGAGGGGGGCAAGAATAATGAGAAAAAAGAATGAGGAAAAGAAAGAAGATAAGGAAAAAAGGAAGATAATAAGGAAAATAGAAGAAAAAATAAAAGAATGCTAGTGTGTGTATGTGTGTGAGTGTGTGTGTGTGTGTGTGTATTTGTGTGAGTGAGAGAGAGACAGAGAGAGAGAGAGAGGAGGGGGTCCCTGACCTGCATACACATAAGTGTAAGATGGGCGGGGGACTGCGGCTAAATGGGGATAAATAGTCTCACACACACACTTTTATGACTACAGTTATCGGTCATTCATAAAGATAAATTGCATGTACTCATGCCACAAACTGGAATACAATTACAGAGAACAACTGCAATTTCACACACACACACACACACACACACGCACGCACACACGCACGCACACACACACAAACACACACACACACACACGTTTTGATTCAAACGTTTGAAGCTTCATTCACAAACTGCAGTATATTATATAGGAAGGGGTGAGAGAGAGAGAGGGAGAGAGAGAGAGAGAGAGAGAGAGAGAGAGAGAGAGAGAGAGAGAGAGATGGGGTAACCCCGAAAGACTGCGGCATCCTCAGCTACATTTCCCTCAGCCAATCAGACAAGCGGAGCAGCGAAAGATGAACAAAGCAACAGGGTGGGCAGGGCTAGCACCAAGGAAACTCCGCATAAAACACACACATGCACACAGACACACACTGACACACACATTCACACATTCCTCTACACAGTCCTCTCATTCATCCTCTGGCTCACATTCACTGGTGTTCATTCACTCGTTCATTCATAAACAGCACAGCTGCACTCCAGGCTCTGATGCCTCTGCACTCAGCACTGAAACAGCACAGCATGTCTGTGTGTGTCTGTGTGTGTCTGTGTGTGTACGCAGGTGTTCAGCTAGAAATGTTTGACCCTATAAAACATAGGAAGGCAATTCCGATCAGGTTCATCAGGTTTGCACACACTGTAGCCA
This sequence comes from Lepidarchus adonis, assembly GCA_037576955.1. Lineage (NCBI taxonomy): Eukaryota > Metazoa > Chordata > Actinopteri > Characiformes > Lepidarchidae > Lepidarchus > Lepidarchus adonis. The sequence goes on from JBBIGC010037182.1 coordinate 2,519, forward strand.
ATATTTTGATATTGCCCCATTCCTCCATGCAGATCTTCTCAGGAGCGGTGATGTTTTGGGGTTGTCGCCGGGCAACGCTGACTTTCAACTGCATCCACAGATTCTCTAATAGATTGAGATGCAGAGACTGGCTAGTCCACTCCAGAACCTTGAAATGCTTTTTATGTAGCCACTCCTTTGTTGCCTGGGAGGTGTGTTTGGGATCATTGTCATGCTGGAAGATCCAGCCATGTTTCATCTTCAATTCTCTCACTGATTGAAGGTGGTTTTGCCTAAAATCCTAAAATACATGGCCCCATTAATCCTTTCCTTAATATGGATCAGTCATCCTGTCGTCTTTGCAGAAAAGCAGCCCCAAAGCATAATGTTTCTACTGCTTCTCAGTGGGTATGGTGTTCTTGGGATGCAACTCAGCATTCTTCCCTCACCAAACACAGTGAGCAGCGTTTATACCAAAAAGTTCAATTTTGGTTGCATCTGACCACATGACATTCTCCCAATCCTCCTCTAATTATCAAGATGGTCTCTGGCAAATTTAAGATGAGCGTGGACAAGTGCTGGCTTAAGCAGGATTTTAATCCATGATGACGTAGTGGGTTACTAATAGTAACCTTTGTTACTGTGGTCCCAGCTGTTTTCAGGTGATTGACCAGTTCCCCCAGTGCAGTTCTGGGCTGTTTCCTCACTGTTCTCAAGATCATTTGTACCCAACAAGGTGAAATCTTGCATGGAGCCCCAGGTCGAGGAAGATTGTCAGTAATCTTGTATTGATTCCATTTTCCAATAATTGCTCCAACGGTTGATATCGTCTCACCAAGCTGCTTGCCTGTTGAAGATTGACTCATCCCAGTCTTGTGCAGGTGTACAATCTTGTCCCTGGTGTCGTTAGACAGCTCTCTGGTCTTGGCCATGGTGGAGGTTGGAGTCTGACTGTTTGAGGTTGTGGACAGGTGTCTTTTATACAGATAACGAGTTCAAGCAGGTGCCATTAATACAGATATTGAGTTGAGGATAGAAGAGCTTCTTAAAGAAGAGGGCCAGAGTTCTTGCTTGTTTGTAGAAGCTAAATACTTATTTTCTGCAAAATTATACAAATAAGTTCTTTAAAAATCATACAATGTGATTTCCTGCGGTTTGTTTTTCATTATGTCTCTCACAGTTAAAGTTGGGGAATTTGGGTATAGTTTAATACATATTTCCTAAGTATTCCTATTTAAAACATAATCAGTATATTCTGTGTGCACCTGTTGAGCACACATATGTAAGTTACTCTTTGCTGTGACATCTAACCTTCTCAAGTCAAGTCAAGTCAAGTCAAGTCAAGTCAAGTAGGCTTTTGTTGTCATTTCAACCGAATACAGTTCAGTACACAGTGAAACGAAACAACGTTTCTTCAGGACCAAGGTGTTACACACATGCAAAAACAACAGAACATGAATTAACAACACCACATAAATTAACAGCACTTCATAAGTTAACCTAAAACTATCTATTTCTATATAAAAAGGGACAACAATAGGCAACAGACAACAAAGTGCCAGTGCAAATGTGCAAACAAAGGGATACTTTCTGTGCCTCTATCTGGCCACCTGACCTTTGAGGGTTCCAGGATGTCTCCCAGCAGATCGAACAACTTCTGTTCCTCTCTCTCTTTGTCTCAATAAAACTTGCAAGTAAAACGTAATCGACGTCTCATCATTTTGACTCTGAAAAGAACCTGGGATTTAATCAGACAAATATATCAATTGGCATCATGGCAACTGGTTGGTTTGCAACATTGGTGCAAAAACATCTGGAAGTCTGCCAACCAAGGACACTTAAAGTGCGCATTCAATTGAGACCTTCCTCATTGTCTTTTGGCTGGAAGCTGGAAATGTTATCTTCCTATCTTCAATACTGAATTGAAAGAGTCATTTTGATGAAGACAAGTTGAGATTTTCATGTAAAGTGCTTTAAAAATTAAATGCATTATTATTATTATTATTATATATTATAATAATTATTATTTATTATTACAAGTAATCTGTAACGAAAACTGTGGATATCCTTGAAACCTCTGTGAGCTCAGAAAATTAAGATTAGTCGATTGGTGTTGGTACCTACCGTATCAGGGAAGAAGCTGTTGTTTAAATTAAATACTTGTGGGCGACTTATCAGAGATGGCTTTGTCAAGGAGGCTCAGGAGTAGTCGAGCTAATCTTTCGGCAAAACCAACTTCAGAGAAGGGAGGTCTACTAACTCCTGTGGTTTCTGTGGAGAAATTTTTAAAAAGCCTTAGCAAATATTTTGAGTCAACTTGGAGTTTGGAGCGAAAATCGTGCCAAATATGGCCTAAAAGCAGAGTCTGGAAGGATTTGGCCACTTGATGGTATCAAACAAGCATGGGGAAAGTGCAGCGTTTGGGCAATGGAAAGCCAAGTCAGCAGTGGTCTTTGGCCGTCATGAAGCAGCTTCGCCGCAGAAATCAGGTCATGTACAAAACTGATGCTGATAGAACATCAAAAGCTTTGCAAAAACAGGTTACTGCTTTAACTGATGTCATTCATGAAAAGAACAAGGAGTTGTCAGATGCGAACCCTGAAAAGAACGAAGCATTAGCTAAATCACACGATTGTGACTAAGTTGCCATGGAAAATCAAGACTGTATCAGATCTTGGAGCTTGTGTGATAGCAGAAAAGCAGAAAGAGATTGACGAAATCAAGGCGTTGAAAATGGAGCTGTCGGTTATTAGGGAGGAGCAGAGTAAACGAGATGTTTCTCAAACGATGGCCCCAGTGCAACTGAGCCAGTTCTCATTAGCAGCGGGAACACCACTAGTGGGCGGGTCTATAGACTGTGCTTTGGCACAAGCGCAGCAAATGTTTTTTCCTGGGTTTTCTGGTATGGACACCAGTCAGGGTGCTCCACCCAATCCTCACACAATACTTCAACCTGTCTTCATGGAAACGGCACGGCTTGGCCCAGAATTGTATCCAGATCTCAGAGAGCTTGAGAGAGAGCAGTGTCTGGTGTCTTAGGAGAATTTAAAAGTCGCAGTGGAAAAGAGAGTCATTGGGGTAGCAGTGCTACCAACCGTGCTACACCTCTAGCGGTGTCCCAGACTGTAATATCACCAATGGTTATTTTCGAAACAAGACCTGGTAAAGTGAAAGATAAAGCTGAAGTACATAGCTCATCATCCAGCGATGATTCTTCAGACAAAAATGTGACAAAACTGAAAGGACAAAAAGCAAGGCTTGACAAAGCACAGATCATGCAAACAGAAGTGATAATTCTTGGGCAGAAGATTTCCCAAGGCAAAAAAGAAATTACTCAGGACTGAACAATGTCAATCAATAATACAAAAGAAAAAGTGACCATCCAGGAACATTGTAATAGAACAGCCACTGAATGATCTTTTGAAAGGTCGTAAGGACTCTAAAAACAGTGTCAAGTTCAATGAGGAACAGTTGGAGGAGTTCCACCAGCTGAAGGATGCTTTATACAAAGCTCCTGCAATGGGCTGCATCAGATAGTTTGTGTATTTTGGTGCTCTAAGGACTACCATGAAGGCTAGGCTAACTGCTAAGCAATGCTAGTTCTGGCAAAAAACCGTTTCAATATCAAGTGGAAAGTGGAGGGAAGCAATGGCACTTTCCATGTTCTTCGTTTTATACTGACCCATGACTGATCTATCCTTCATTTGCATTGCTTTTCGACTGTTCATAGCTGCAGTAAACAGTAGAGTATATTAAAGTGTTAGACTCCATATATGGTGTAGTTTTTCTTTACTGATGTGTACTGATACTGATGGTGCAACCTGACAATAAACAGTATATACATATATCTTTTTGCGTATCATATGTGTACATTATTATGCAGTCGATTGCAGTCAACATTTTTTGTAGGAACAAGTCAAGTCAGCAGAAAAAGAGTGCTTTACCTTTGAGTCTTACCTGTTTGACTCCATATATGGTGATGTTTTTCTTTATTTTCTACTGATACTGAGGTGAATCTTGGGCATAACCCAAGTAAAAATGTTGGTGTAACCTGACAGTAAACAAACTTGTATACAAAAAAACCTAAATCAGCCTCTGGGGAGCAGTTCACAATACACATTATTACTTTGAACTTGACCAAAAACTGTTGGCTGAGTTGAATTTTTTGTTTGAGAGCATGCTGCACATTTTTCCAGTGGAAATATTAGCTGGAATATCATATCATATGTTCAAAATCAAAGTTTGTAGATTTCTATCATTTTAAGTATCTTTGTAAATCCACATTCAGGCCTACTATTGGAATATCACAATGAAAAAATAAACAAAACGTTTAGGGTTAATATTTTGAAATATAAGCCTTCTCCTTCCCCTCCCACCTCCCCATCTCCCAGTGAAGCACTCAAAGACTCTCCTTGCGGTCATGTTTGTTAGCATGGATTCATACTGACTTTAAGCTGTAAAACTTCCTTTTTTTATTGGTAATGATCAATGCCAGGTGTGCATTTCCATGGCATCTCCTGTGGTGACTGGGCAACGTTGCTGATGTATCCCCCTCCGCTGGACTGTGGACTGTTACATAACCAATGAAACTGGAGAGGAGGTTGAGAGTCACGAACGCATGACCTGAAGCTACAGAGGAGCACAGCAAAACCCTGTAAATCACTACCAACTGGATTACACACACTTCACCTGGCAAATGAGAGAGAGAAACAGAGAGAGAGAGAGAAACAGAGAGAGAGAAACAGAGAGAGAGAGAGAAACAGAGAGAGAGAGAAACAGAGAGAGAGAGAGAGAAAGAGAGCAATAGGGACAGACTCATTTCATAAAGAAAAAGGAATTTTAGGGGACATCACACACCCTAGGCCACATAGAGATCAAAATGTTCGTGTCTGAACATTATCAGCACATGTGTCTGGACATAACAGGGGGGTGCAGGAGATGCTGCTAACACTCCAAAGGTGGGAGGTCATCCTGGGAGCGAGCTGAATCATGCTGTACCATCATTAAGGAGAATACGTACATACTCTGCATTTGCCATCAATATCTGGTGCCATCTTGGTTCTTCTACCAGCTTTAGGAAGATTTCCTTGCCTCGGTCACTGCTGTCTTCACTAGGGTCTAGGACCTAGATTCTGTAAAGCTGCTTGGCAACAACGTGAGTTATAAAAATGACTAAAAAATTAAAGCTGGCATATGACATGTGGATGGTCTTCTAGGCATTAGAAGAAGGTGAACTGGTTTATTTGGAATAAAAATATATATAATTGGGTTTAATGTAATTTTTAAAGTGATTATCCTCACACAGATATGAGCAGCAACCTAACAAGTGGAGTTTAATTTCATATTACAAACGGAAAAAAGTGACAATGCCATACTGGTCACTGTAGAACATACAACATCCAAGTGTCAGATGATCAAATTTAATACAAAATGCCAACAAATATGTTCATGTGAATCACTATTAGCTTAGCACTACCATACTATTAGATTTAAGTTTATTTGACTTATTCATCACACACAATTTTTCAAGTACAACATATAGTGAAAAGCAATATCTCTGCATTTTACCCAAGCGAGGCAATGAGCAGGCAACCCTCACGGCCCTCGGGGAGCAGATAGGGAGGATAGGTGCCTTCCTCAAGGACACTTCAGCATGCAAGCCTCAGGTCACAAACCCAATTCACTAAACAAATGCACCCTTGAATACTAGTGAAAACTATCATCACATTAATGTAACATGATCAAAATTAATTACACAGAAAAAAATATGTTTGAGATTCTTTCAAGTAGCCCTGTACATGCCTTGCTGTAGCTTTTCTCTTAAATAAACTATTTTTCTCCTGAAGAAGTTTAGGGGGTAGGGTTAAACCACTTTGAATTTGTACACATACGGTGCTGCATAGCTGAAACCAGGAGTAGTTTGTTCTTTTTTTTTCTTTTTTTGTTTTAAAGTCAACAGTACAAACCACATTTCCAGAGAAGTTGGGCTTTGTTGATTTAAATATCAGCTTGTTTTCCCTGTTTGAAAGTAACCTTACAAAAAAGACTTGAATACAAAATATCCTTTAGTCCATCTTTCAGTTTGATGTGCCAAAGATGAAACTGACCATCCAGATTGTTATAGTGAAAGGTGCAAAAGCCAACATGGTGTATTAACTAACCACTGCATCATAGGAACATCCCAAAAGATCTGTCGTTTTAGTCATACATCCATCACAATAAGATCCTTGTCAAAGTTGCTCAGATTCTTAAGCTCACAGCTTCTGACATAATAACTTTCTCACTGTTTACTTTCTGCCTAATATGTCCCACCCCTTCACAAGTACCACTGTAATGAGATCATCAATGATACTCATGTCACCTGTCGGTGGTTATGTAGTGGCTGACCAGTGTAAACTGGGCTAGTTTTTGCAGAGTAAACCTAAAGAAGCAAACCTGTGTCACAAAATGTGCCTTGTTAATCAAATACATTTGTTGTAAAAGTTTTATTTGCGCAAACATTTTTTCTACATATATTGTGAATTAAGATAATCATAAGTTTTACTGAGCAATCTCCAGGCAAATGTATACACATCATCATCATTCGTTGCATTGCATGGGGACAGTGTGGACACATCTCCCCCAATATCTAGTGATAGCTGAATTGTCCTTAACAATAATTTTAATCAAACAAAAACAAAATGCTCCATGATAGTCATAGCGCATCTAAGTACACCCAGAGGGTTAAATTACATTCTCTATTTGGTGCCCACCTCTCAAATGCACATTGTTTGAAAGGTGAAATATTTTATTATATTTTTTCATGGGACAACACTGAAGGCATGATAGTTTGATACAATGTAAAGTAATGTAAAGTGTGTACAGCTTATATACTGGTGAAAATTTGTTGTCCCCTCAAAATAACTCAACACGCATTAATGTCTAAACTGCTGGCAACAAAAGTGAAAATGTATAAATTGTGCCCAAAGTGTCAATATATTTTGTGGCCACCATTATTTTCCAGCACTGCCTAAATTCTTATGGGCATGGAGTTCACTGGATCTTCACAGGTTGCCACTGGAATCCTCTTTTACTCCTCCATCACGACATCACAGACCTGGTGGATGTTAGAGACCTTGCATTCTTCCACCTTCCATTTGCCAAGTCCAACAACTTTACCCTCAGTTTCTTTAGTAAGGCAGTGGTCATCTTGGAGGTGAGTTTGGGGTCATTATCATGTTGGAATACTGCCCTGTGGCCCAGTTGTGAGATACTCTATAGCCAAAGTGATTGGTGGGGATTCAATGTGTTTTTTGTAGGTGGACCACAAACACATATGATGCCAATGTGATTGGCTTTTGACCTTTCCTGTTGACGTGTGACTTTCTGAACTTTTGTTAGCATCAAACACAACAAGTGCAATGACAGAAGACAAGAAAAGAAAGGTGGGTATTGAGGAGCTATTGTACTAACCAAAGTGAAAGTCAGTAAAAGTAATAGGCTTGGTCCGTTTGTTACACTTTAACAAAGTGTAACAAACTTTACACTTTGTTACACTTTACAATTTTCGGTATTTTTAACATTATGAATAGCTAATGTCAGCTAATATTGTATGTATTGTGTTTTATGATATACTGTATGTGCATGATGCAGTGTAGGATATGTATGTAGGGTATGTCCCCACAAATTTCAAAAGCAAATCTACACCCATGCATGTGAGTACAATAGCCAAAAATAAAAAAGAATTAGGAGACTGAGTGTGATTTGTTGAAATGTACCACACATTATCCACCAGCACAAAATGATTTGTGTACAAAGTATTGGAAAATGCTCCCCATTTCACAGAAGAGACGTGTCTGACAATCAAGGCCAGTCAGTATATCCCAGTGTATTGATCAGTCTCTGATAACTAGCATCACTCAGCAGAAAGGACTACATCATTTTTAAAAGGCAAACGCTGTCAGGTTTTACAGAAGAAAACACTACATTTAATTTTTCAACTTGCTTTTGAAATCATGGTCTTGGTTAATGAAGCTGGTAGTGATGTTTATATGTGGTTCAGACGTGGTAGTGAAATAGGACACATTGTGTAGTGGTGTCTCTACACTCTGTGTGGAGCTAGGAAGTGCAGTGTGAGAGAAATGTTAGGGTAATGAGGATCAGTTATTTGAGTCAGCTGTTTAACTCCTTTTAAAATGATGACCGATGGTAAGTAGATTAGTAGTATTACCTGTTTTTATAGGAACATGAATTTCTTATTATTTAAGCCTTGGCTCCGTCAATGTGTCTTTTTCTGTAACTGTAGTTCGACCTAGAGAGCATCTCTGACTGGAAAACAGTCCAGTTACAAAAAAGAGAGAGGACTGGACCAGATAAAAAAGCTTATAATCTCTTTAGCCAGAATTCCATGCAGACTTGTTCATCTTACTCTAATGCCTTATTCTGTTCATGTTGCTAAATATCATATTGTTGCCCCTGTTCCACACTTTTTTGGGCTACTCTCTCTGCTTTTCTCAATTCCCTCTCCAATCAAACCCATCTCACTTCACCACCGTTTACTCTTTTCTTCCCCTTCATTCCCCTTCACTCTGCTCTTCACGTATTTTGTTTTATCTTTGTTTTTTCTTTTCCATCTCCAACTATTTTTTATACTCTAACATCATCTTTCCTCTTTTCCCAACTTTTCTCCACCTTTTCACTTTTTCTTGTCTTTCTATGCTCTTTTGCCTGTTCTCTCTCTCACTCTCTGTCATGGTTCCCATGTCTGTCATGTGTTCTTGTATGTTCATGTGTTTCTTTGTCAAGTGCTTGTCTTGTCTCTGTCATGGTTCTCCTGTCACGTGTTCTTGTCTGGTCATGTGGTTTTGTCATGTGGTTGTCTTGTCACTGCCCCTTCTCCAGGTGTCTCTTGTTTAGTTCTGCTTTAAATATCCTTGGTGGTCGTTTGTTGTAATAGGTTATCCCTGTCTGTGAGTGCTTAAAGTGTATATGTTCTTCAGTCAAGACTTTAATTAAAATTCAGTATATTCATGTTACAACCCGTCTGCGCTTAATTCCACCAAAACGAAGACCTCACACTTTCCCTGCATCATAAGATGTCCTGATGGTTGTGTGTAATATTAATGCACCTGTCTGAGGCTGATTTCCAATTTTCCTCTTTCCACATTCTCAGTGGGAGACACTAATGAGGCTGCGGCAGACTCACCTTCACCTCTGCCACCTCTGTCTGCTGATATGCATTCACTCATATTTCTCATAATTTATACTAGTTCCTCACACTCAACGGTGTGTATGTGAGGGGACTTCCTGTCCCATTCTCCAGCTCAACATGGACAGAGGACTTAGCTGTAGTGTGTTTGTGTGTGGAAGCAGAACTAAGCATTGGTTTGTGTGTGTGTGTGTGTGTGTGTGTGTGTGTGTGTGTGTGTGTGTGTGTGTGTGTGTGTGTGTGTGTGT
>JBBIGC010037206.1:0-26805 GCA_037576955.1 Lepidarchus adonis
TAGGGCTTTTTGAAAGACACATATTGTCATCAAGGCAAGTTCTTTTCTTGAGAAGTCCATGGTTATTTCAACAGGACATTGTCTGGTCTCATTTTGCACATTTTTATACAGAGTGTGCATGTCCTTGAATGGCCTAGTCAGCAGCAAATCAGTCTCGGATTGAAAATGTATTTAGCGCATCATGATGAGGAAAATCAGACAACACAGAATTCACAGAATGATTGATCAGCTAAAGTCTTGTAACAAGCAAAAATGGGGTAAATTCCACTTGCAAACCTGAAACGGTATCCTCAGTTGCTAAATGTTTTTATTTACCGTTTGGCATTCTTGTCCCAATTTTTCAGAAAGCCTGGCATACAAGCCTCAAAGTGCTGTTAATTGCCCATGCACATGGAAAAATGTCAAATATGTTGCTGTCTGTTGAGCTCTTACAGGAGAACAACCAACTATGGAAAATATCTGTGAAAATTAGTGTTGTTATTAAAAACGTATTTGTTTAAATATTCGTTTCACTATGTTCAATTTACTAAGCCTCAAATATGTAATTAGCAATAAATAAAATATTTGGGTGACTATTTACTATTTTACTATATACTTTTTTTTTCAGTGGCATCTAGCTCCAGTTCTGGAGGTTCGGTGTCCAGTACAGTTTGGTGATTTCCCTGGATAACACACCTGGATCAACTTCATTCTTAATTGCCAGGTTTAATGAGTGTGTTTGAGGAGGGGATATTCCAAACTGTGCTGGACACCCCTGTACTATTTGTTAGCAACATTAGCCTCATAGCTCATTAATTTAGCATTATTTGGACACCAAACATATTGACTGTAATTAAGGTAAGGTGAAAATCTCATTTCTCATTTCATCTCCATTTTTGACAAACAATTCCTTTAATACAATTATCTCAGCCACTGAATTTGTATTATTTTTTGTTGCTCATTTTTTTAGTTTGTTGGCCCGCGCCTTTTAAACTCTGAGCTTTACAAGTATATGGCAGTTAGCTGGTGGTCTTGTGTTCAGTTTATGTATTAAACTAATTAAACGAATTCAATCATTTTACAGTAAATGAGAAAATAATAGGTTAAGTCACATTTAGCTGTGTCTGTACTTATGGCCCAAAACCATACAAATATATACTCATGCATGTTCATGTGTGCACAAGTAACACCTTCCCTACACTACTCCCAAAATATCAGCTCTTAGAAATGGAAGGTCTTATGATAATATCTCTGGGTGTTTTGCAGCTGTAGCATGTCCACCTACAATGGAATACGGTGTGTGTGTGTCATCATGTCAGCGGCGCTGCCTGTCTTTGTCAATACCACAGTCATGTGGAGACGAGTGTGAAGAAGGCTGTGTGTGTCCACAAGGAACATATTATAATACACACACTCACACCTGTGTTAAAAGGTACAATTAATGACTTCTATTATTATTGTATAGTACAGTCATGGGCAAAAGTTTTGAGAATTACACAAGAATTGGTTTTCACAAAGTTTATTGCTTCAGTGTTTTTAGATCTTTTTGTCAGATGTTTCTATACTGAAGTATAATTTCAAGCATGTCATAAGTCATAAGGCTTTTACTGACAAATACATTGATTGACAGTCATTTTCAATGATGGCTTTTCTTTTTCATGACCTCCGCAATTCACCCTGACATGCTGTCAATCAACTTTTGGGCCAAATACTGACGGGAAATTGTGGGTTTTTGTTTGTCTAGCTGCCTTTTCTGGTTGCCCCAAACAATCTGAAATGGGATTCATTACTATAATCCACTGTTCAGTAGTCCAATCTCTTTATCTTTTCAGTCCATCTCTGATGGTTTTCTTGAAACTTCTTGAAACTAGAACATCCTCCAAAAGCCTCACACCATCTCTAAACAAACTTTGCAATGGTGGTGCATGGATCTCACAGTTTACACTAAGGCAGCAAATTGTGTGAAAATTAATGTTTTTGTCATTCTTAAAATGTTTGGTTATGGCTGTACAGTGGATCCCAAACCTGGTCCTGTGGACCCTCTGACCTGAACAGTTTCATCTATTCTTTGTCACCACACATCAGATCCACATCATTAGCTCTTCATCAGCTGGATCAGGTGTTTCACAGGCAAAAATACCTAAATCAGTGGGTCTCAAGGACTGGGTTAAGGAGCTAGATACTAGACTAGATATTGTGTTATACATCCCATATGTAGAAGCCATTAATTCTGGCATTGTTTGAAATAAAACTGACATAACTAGATAAAAATACTGCTGTGTTATTCAGGGTAATGATTTGAATGTGTACTGAATAGGAATGAATGCCCATGCAGTTTCATGGGAGCTGATTACTCTCCTGGAGATGTGATCATGACATCATCGGGTGTACAGTAAGATTTTGACATATATGTAGAGAAGGTTAAACTTTACATATTTTTGTCTATCTTGTTATTTTACATACTCTCCTAGTGATATTGTATTATCATTCTTTGTCTAGAATTTGTGAAAACGGAAAAATCGTCTTACAAACCATTATTACTGGTGAGTGACACATTTATGATTCAGAATCTGTGCTCAGTTGTTTCGGTGTCTTTATGTAGAATACTATTTATAAATACTGTATATACATACAGTATCTCATGAAAATGAGTACACTCCTCACATTTTTGTAAATTTTGTATTATTTATAATAATGGGGTAACTCTGAAGATAAGAAGACAAATACAGTACAAATAGTAATACAATGTAGTCAGTGTACAGCTTGTGTAACAATTTTTAATTTGCTGTCCCCTCATGTTTAAACTGCTGGCAACAAAATTGAGTACAACCATAAGTGAAATTGTCTATATTGTGCCCAAAGTGTCAATATTTTGTGTGGCCACCATTATTTTCCAGCACTGCCTTAACTCTCTTGGGCATGGAGTTCACTAGAGCTGAAATCCTTTTCCACTCCTCCATGATCACAGAGCTGGTGGATGTTAGAGACCACTTTTACGTTTGAAGATGCCCCACAGATGCTCAATAGGGTTTAGGAGACATGTTGGCCAGTCTTAGAAGTTTGTTTAGGGTCATTATCATGTTGGAATACTGCCCTGTGGCCCAGTTCACGAAGGGAGAGGATCATGCTCCACATGTACAGTATGTCACAGTACATGTTGTTGTTTATGGTCCCTCAATGAACTGTAGTTCTCCAGTGCCGACAGCACTCATGCAGCCCCAGACCATGATACTCCCCCCACCATGCTTGACTGTAGGCAAGACACAATTGTCTTTGTACTCCTCACCTTGATACCATCTGAACCAAATAAGTTTATCTTGGTCTCATCAGACCACAGGACATGGTTCCAGTAATTAATCTCCTTAGTCTTCTTGAAGAGGCTTAATTCTGGAATGGCATACAGACCAATTTGATGCAGTGTGCTGAGTATGGTCTGAGCACTAACAGGCTGACCACCCACCATTAGAACCTCTGCAGCAATGCCTGCAGCACTCATACATCTATTTTCAAAAGATAACCTCTGGATATGACACTAAGCACATGCACTCAACTTCTAGGGTTGACCATGGCAAGGCCTGTTCTGGGTGCAACCTGTTCTGTTAAACCACTGTATGGTCTTGGCTGACATACTGCAGCTCAGTTTCAGTGTGTTGGCCTCTTTTTATAGCCTAGGCCATCATTATGTAGAGTAATTATTTTGTTCAAATCTTCAGAGAGTTCTTTGCCATGAGGTGCCATATTGAACCAGTGATGAGTATGAGAGAGATAACATAAAATTTAACACACCTGAGACCTTGAAACACTAACAAGTCACATTACACCGGGAAGGGAAAATGGTTAATTGGGCACTTTTGTAGCCAGTGGTTTAGGCATTAATTGCTGTGTGTTGAGTTAGTTTGAGGGGATGGTAAATTTATACTTTTATGCAAGCTGTACACTGACTACATTGTATTAAAGTGTCATATCTTCATTGTTGTCACATGAAAAAATATAATAACATATTTGCAAAAATGTGAGGGGTTCCACTTTGTGAAATACTGTATATATGTTTCAAGATTAAGCTTGCACTTACTTCCATTGCCCACTGAAATCCTTACAGAATTACAGACCATATGGAAGTAGCACGTGAAGACCACACAGTATGGTACTGTGGCTTTAAAGTGGTGGTCAAATGATGTAGTAAAGACTACGATCAAGGCCACAGACTTCTCCGCAGTCTACAGAGGCTCCCATAACATTACAGGGCATTATGACCTCTTAGACTCTCCAGCACTCTGTGGCCTCAAACATGGTCTTGATCTTGACTCCTCCAATCAGCTACCATGGTGAAGCCCCATTCCCATACTGATTTGGGTTTTAATATCCAGAAACAAGCAAAAAATAAACAGCAGGAAACTAACAGATTTACATAACAGGTAACAATACAGTGAACAACAACATCATAACAGAGAGCTGCAAGGAGCTACAGATTGCATTGGCGTCACCAAATTTAAGATGTGTTTGGGTTCTCGAACTTTTGAGTATGACTAAATGATATTTATTAGAGATGACTCTAGTAGATGCTAAGTTCTACATAATAAAATTCTTACCTTGTGTGTGACTGCTACACCAGAAATTTGTGTATGTATGTTTTCTTTTTAGATACCTCTTGCCCACCTGGGCAAATTTATGAGGATTGTGGGAACATGGTGGATGGGCCATTGGCCAGGAAGGGTTTGGCATGTTACCACACATGTGAGTCGTACCTACTCAACCTGACCTGCTCTATGCATGAGCCCTGTGTGCCTGGATGCATCTGTCCACCAGGGTGAGTGCTATGCTGCTGTCTTATCCTAATTTATTGTTTTCTGATTAGCAAGTGTAATCAAAGTGCTCTACTCAGTGTATGGTTGGTAGTATTTACATAAGAGTCATAATGAAAATCATTAAAATGTTTGACATATCTATTGTATCTGTGTATTGGCTGCACCTTCGCGATACAACACAGAAAAACACATCAGGAGTACAATATGACTTGCAAGTATTCTGGGATTGCATGGGAAGGCATATTTACTTGATCACCATTGATGAATGGGGTGAACATTTTTCACAGACAAATTATGCATAACAAATCATGCATAAACATATGAACTACAAGCAAAATCTGTCAAACTACAAAGTGCACATGTATAGTTTGACAAGTAAGCCTGTTAGTATGCACAATTAGTATAGAAACAAATCTAATAAAGTGGCCAGTGAGTATATGTACCCTGGTCAGATTACATGTTAATATAAGTACACCTTTAGGCCTGGTCCACATGGGTGTTCAAATCATGGATAAATGAACACACTCTGAGTGATCTAGGCATGTTGTAGTGGCATTTGATTGACTTCAGTATGATGTTACATTGGCGTTTCATTGTCTCCGCTGAACACCAACCTGGTGTTTGTACCTGTGGGGGCAGTAAAGTCTAGGTTCATCCTTTATTGTTTTTTGTGATATAAATAAATTCATAGGAAAAAATACACTGAATTCTCCACATATAGCAATATTCTATATACACTGAACACAAATATAAATGCAACACTTTCAGTTTTGCTCCCATTTTGCATGAGCTGAACTCAAAGGTCTGAAACATTTTCTATATACACAAAAGACCCATTACTCTCTTAAATATTGTTCACAAATCATCTAAATCTGTGATAGTGAGCACTTATTCTTTCCCAAGATAATCCATCCCACCTCACAAGTGTGACACATCAGACTCACACATTAGACGCATGAATATTTCACAGATGTGTCCACAATAAAAGTTCACTCTGAAATGTGCACAGATTTGCCTTACTGGGGGGTCAGAAAACCAGTCAGTATCCGGTGTGGCCACCATTTGCCTCACGCAATGTAACACACCTCAGTCACATAGAGTTGATCAGGTTGTTGATTGTGGCCTGTGGAATGCTGGGCTGTTGTGGTTACACGTGGTCTGTGGTTGCGAGGCTGGTTGGATGTACTGTCAAATCCTCGTCTTTGGAAATGTCTTATGGTAGAGAAATGAACATTAATTTCATAGGCAACAGCTGTGGTAGACATTCCTGCAGTCAGTAACCAATTGCACACTCCTTCAAATGTTGCAACATCTTTGGCATTGTTCTGTGTGATCAAACTGGACATTTCAGAGTGGCCTTTTATTGTGGGCAGTCTAAGGCACATCTGTGCAATATTCATGCTCTAATCAGCATCTTGATTTGCCACACCTGTGAGGTGGGGTGGATTATCTTGGTAAAGGTGAAGTGAAAAAACAAACGCATGGAGCAGTCTTACAGCATCATGTTGTTTGGGAAAAGTTCTGACTAGAACTAGAGTAAAAGAGTACACCCAGATTTCTAATTTCCTCTTTTGATTGTAGAGCTAAGTTTCCTAATTCTTTTAAAATATGCCCTTTCTTAGAATTTTTGTTTTGTCTTCATTTATTTTTTCGGAAATTGCTATTTATACAATTAAAGGTACTTGATATACAGTTTGTGAGGTTTTTTTTAGTAGACTTGTGTTTGGCTCTATAGATATAATCATATAATATTGTGTACCTATGATTATTTATTTTTTGTTTTCTAATTATTGGATCTAAAGGCAGCATGTATACGGAAAACAGTAATGGGCCTTATACTGATCCCTGTGGAACACCACATAATATATTATGGTGGTTTAGGAGAATGTTATGATCCACTGTGTGAAATGCTGATCTTAAATCTAAAAAAAAAAACAGAACTGCAACTCTGTTTTTATTAGCACTGATTCTGAGATCATTTATGATCTTTACTAAAGCTATGTCAGTGCTGTGGCCTGCCCTATACATATATGTTACAAATATAAAACGTCACCATATGTAGAGGATTTTTAAAATCAACTCCAATTAATGTATAATCACAGTATAGAATGTTATTATTAGAGCTGAACCTTCATGTCCTTAAGCTAAACATTCTCCAGATACAGTGATGTAGGCAGAGAAAAGCTCACTGCTGTTAGCGGGTTCACCCTCTGACTACACAGCGTGTGAAGAATCATGGGATATATTCAGTCCACCAGAACGGTGGATTGATGTAAACGAAATTTGTTTGCTTTCATTGAGATTTTGGCAGAAATTGACGCCAAGTAAACGCGACATGCAATGTTTTTTGATGCCATCTCAATACGCAGCCGAACTAATGTCAGCTCTCAAATCCCATGTGGATGGACTGACTTGATACAGGGTATATACAGCTGTACATTGCAATGTGTAATTACTAATTACTGGCACTGAGATGGGTAGAAGCCATGACAAAGATTCAAAAGCATGGTGATTCATTTGAATTGAAAAAAAGGTTTTTGGTTAATAGGAGCAGAGTACCAGAGTTGTTAGAAACTAAAGTTTAGTTATGTGGGATCCTGTTAAAATATTTTATATTACATATTTATATTTTTAAATTTATATTCATGTTCACAAGGAGAGCACTCACAACTCATTGTCAATATTTGCTGCTGCAAAAACAGAAATGTGGTGTTTTACAGAGCTTTATGGCTTTATGGATAGATGGTCAGGGCACCAAAACTAAATAAAACTGAGATTTTATTAAAGTGTGATCAATTTACAATTGTTACAGCACCAACCACAGAGTGCAGAGTGCACATCAAAGAGATTCTCCCTTTTGGAAGGTTAGGACAGGAGAAGTGCACAGTCAGGAAAAATAGTGTCTTTGAATCGCTGTGCTGCTTTGTCCTTTGGCCATGAGTGTAAGGGGCACACGCCGTCAGGCCCCCGCAGTACCTCGGCAGGCCACACGAGGGACTGGAGGGGGCGTGCGACGTCATACCCCTGCAGCTCTCAGTCAGGCCGAGAGAGCCAGGAGGCCTACCAGGGCGGGTAATTCAACCGCTGTAGTTCCCGCGGCTGGCCAGGGGGTTCAGCGGCGAGGCGCTATCAGCGGTGATTGCCTGCACCTGTGGGCCAGTGTATAAATAAACGCCGGTTTTGGCTTAAGATTGCTGGTCCATTGTTCAAAGTTACAAGAGCAACACCAGCCGGTAATTTGGTGAACTGAGTCGGCCTGATCTTTAGCCGTTCTCGGTCATTCTTTTTCCATTTCAAAGTCTGACTGCTCTCTTAGTGACTACCACTATTACTTGCTTCTAGCAATTCTAGCACTCTGGTGCTCTTCCTTTCAGAAGTCCCCTTGCTGGCTGCTCTCAGCCCTCTTTCCAACCTTGAGTCTTTGTGTGCGAGTCCTCCCTCTGGCCTAATCCCAGTTACCCCCTTCGGGCGACAGAGCTATTAGTTTAAAAGATTAGTTTAAAAATATCCTCTCCCTTTTCTCAGTCCTCCTCTGTGTTTCTTCCGCCTGTCTTCCGCCTTCCCAAAAACGGGTGGGGTTTGGCAATCCTTTCTTTTGTTTCCCACCGCTACTCCCCCGATAGAGGTGGGTTCTCCCCTTTTAGTTTCTTTCCTGCCTCTTTTCCGGCGCGGTATTCCGCTCTTTACTGCCGTTTCTCTCTCCGCGGCGGAGCAGGGTTCGAGACTCACCTTAGACCAACTCGAAATCACTCACTGTGTGTGTGTGTCTGGGGCGGAGGAGTGATTCCCCTTAGATTGTTTGTTTATTTATTTCTTCCTTTCTTTATTTATTCCTTTATTTCTGTCCGCCTCTGCATTTGGATCCACTTCTAAATTCCTGTGCTGGTTCCCCCACCAGCACGTTACAATGAGGTTTTTATACCTAGATTACGACGATTCATTGTGAGCAACCTTACATACCAGTTTGGGTGTAACTGCCATGGGTGTTGGTGCCATGGCTGGTAGATAAAGGGGTTCGAAATGTAATTTCAAGTAAATTATGTTCATTTCGGCTTGGAGGGCTGGTGACAAGATAGTTAACGACATCCTAAGACAAAGACCAGCTTTGAGTTCCCGCTCATGATTTCCTTGAGTAAGGAGAAAGACAGTCATGAGTATAAAGAGTAAGTAGCATAACAGCGAGGTCATATACAGTATAAGCCATATATGGATTTCTTGATACGTGGATATATGAGGCAACAAAAAATAACAAAAATAACAATTGCATAAAACTTGTATAAGACTTCTATAATTCAAACTACTGAATTACAGTTTTAAATGAATGTTTTACAAAGACAATGTTATTGAATTTACATTAGTGTGGTGAAAAGAATAAGCAAAGAGAAGGATGAAGAGTGATAGACTAGACTGTACAGGGGGATGTGATATCTAAGGTGGCTCTTGTGTGTATGTGATTCACCTTTTCCTGACTTGTTGACCTTTTAAATGGAAGCCTATTACACAGTGGCAGTTTGAAAATGAAATGCTCAGTGCTGAGACTCTGTCATGAGTGCTTAATAAGTTTCTGCAACTCGATAGTTTGGCATCTGCACTGGGGTAAATATGACACAAAGGCCCCTTATGCCAGAATACGAAACATGCTGATGAGGTTATTGATAAGTCTGGAACTAATTAAATGTGTCATTGATGGGTGACTCATTGACGTGTTTACTATGACCTGCACATTCAAGTGGATTGCTATAGTGGTGTAAGAAATTGTTTTCTTTTATTTTCCATGTTTGTCACACTTAAATGGTTCAGATCATCAAATAAATTGAAATATTAGCCAAAGACAACGCAAATAAACACAAAAATGATTTTTAGGTGAAGGATTTAAAAAATGAAAATCTATGAGCAGTGGACTTTCTGGTGTGGTTTGGATCATTGTTCTGCTGCAGAACCCAAGTTTGTTTTAACTTGAGGTCACAAACAGATCTTCTCCTTCAGGAGTTTTTGGTAGACCGCATAATTCATGGTTCCATTTATCACAGCAAGTCTTCCAGGTTCTGAAGCAGAAAATCAGCCCCAGACCATCACACTACCACCACCATATTTTACTTTTGTTATGATATTCTTTTTCTGAAATACGGTTACACCAGATTTAATCACACCCACATTCCAAAATGTTCCAACTTTTGTCTCATGAAACCATAGAGTATTTTCCCAAAAGTCTTGGAGATCATCAAGATGTTTTCCAGCAAAATTGAAAGGAGCCTTAATGTTCTTTATGTTTAGCAGTGGTTTTCATCTTGGCACTCTGCCATGCAGGCCATTTTTGCCTAGTTTCTTTCTTATGGTAGAGTCATGAACACTGACCTTAATTGAGGCAATTGAGGCCTGAAGTTCTTTGGGTGTTGTTTTGGGGTGTTTTGTGACCTCTTGGATGAGTCATTGCTGCGCTCTTGGGCTAATTTTGGAAAACAATTGGATAGGCCGTCCAATTTAAGCAAGCCGCACCCTGTACCAGGTCTACAAAATCAATGTATAAACCACAGCCTATCGTCAAGGAAATAAGGTATTATGGGATGCAGCAAATGTGGTCCTGAGAGGCAAAAGCATAGCGGTAACAGAAAAAACTATGTGGAAGAAAAGTAGAGGAGCTACAAAAACAGTTGAAGACTCTAGAGGGTAGCCATGAGTTTAGCATGAGCCAGAGTTTAGACACAAAAATATTATTAAAGTTAAAGAAAATAAGAAATGAAATTGATATTATATACACACAAGAAATTCATAGAAAATATGCTTTATACAGGGCAGAGATTTTATGAAAATGTCTCTAAACTTACAAAACCACTGGCAAGAAAACTAAAAAAAACAAACAAAGAGCACACAGAACAACAAGCCGAAATAACTGAAGAGAAACTACATGAGTGAATTACCAGATTAAAATTTAACAAGTCACCAGGTAGTGATGGTTTTGCAATGGCTTGGTATAAAGCTTTTGAAAGGAAGGCTCATGCTACGGAATACATGCAACTGGGCATTAGGAAAAGCAGAAATTATTTATTCCTGGAATAAAGGTTATTATCTCTTTTATGCCTAAAGAAGGAAAGAATAAGACAGAATGTGGATCTTACAGGCCAATTTCAGTTCTTAGATTATTGTATTTATACTTCTTTAATGGCCAAAAGGATAGAGATAATTCTTCCCAGTCTAATTCACAATGATCAAACAGGTTTTATTCACAGCTGTCAAATGCAGGATAATGTAAGAAGTACCCTTTATATCACTAACCACATACAGCAATATAAGGAAAAAGCAATGATTTTAAGTTTAGATGCAGAAAAAGGCAGTATCTTTACAGGGTGCTTGATGAATTAGGGTTTTAACAAATAATAATAAACAGTATTAAGGCCATTTGTGATAACACTATAGCAAAAATGTACCTTAACGGCAATTTAACAAAACCCTTTACACTAGAAAAGGGAGTGAAACAAGGGTGTGCTTGGTCCCCACTCATATTTGCATTGTTCTTAGAACCACTACCACAATTTATAAGACAGCATGATATTAAGGGTATTGAAATGGGTGGGGTTGAGCACAAAAAAGCATGTTATACAGATGATGTCCTACTCTATATAACCTATATATAACTGAGTCATCCCTACCAGAAGTGATTTCTAAAAAGAAATAGGCCTATTATCAGGATACAAAAAATCAATGTTTTACTAAGATTCCTGTATCTCTTTTAAAACCTCCCAATTTTATTAGCCAAAAGCATTTCACGGAATGGTCCCAGACTGTGCTCACCCTGTTAAACCATTCATTGCAGCAGGGACATCCATCAGTACAGGATTCCATGGAAGCAGGGGTGGTTGATACCCTAGTGTACATTGGAACGGAGTGAGATTGCTAGAGGAGCTTTTGAAAGAGTTCTGGGCATATTCAGCCCATGGCAAATACCTTACCAAATGATGCTGTTGAGCATGACAATAGCTCCAAAAAAAATCGACCCAGCTCCTGATTCATACATTCACACTGCCTGTTCGATTGGGGATGTTGTCCAGAAGTCAAACTGACGGACATGCCCAGTTTCTTTATGAAGGCCCGCCATACCAGTGAAATAAACTGACGACCCCTATCTGATACTATATCTTCGGGTATGCCAAAATAACGAAACACCTGATGAAATGATATCTCCGCCAGTTGCAATACTGTGGGTAATTTCTCTAGTGCTATATATCTGCCTGCTTTTGAGAACTGATCAATTATAACCAGGAGACAGGTCTTTCCTTCTGATACTGGCAGATCTGTTACAAAGTCTATTGATAGATGCAACCAGGGTTTTGTGGAATGGGTAAAGGTTGCAGTTCTCTTTAAGGCATTTGACAAGGAAACTTGGTTCTTGCACAAGTGGAACAAGAATTGACATAAGTAATAATTTCTACTGCCATATGAGGCCATATGAGACTTGTTGTTCTAACTAACCCTGGCTGTCTTGACACTGTGTTTGCATGCACCCACCATATCAACTCTTCTCTATAAGCTTTGGATACAAACACTTTATCTTGAGGACATTCCAGTGGTGGACTTCTCTGGTTGTTAGCTTCTTCTGTTTCACCATCTATTTTCCATCTTATGGGACTAAGGAATTGATTGACCTTTAGTATGGTGGAGGGTTCTTCTGGCCCGTTAGTCATTTTTTGAACCTGGTCTGTAAGACACAAAAAACTGGAACCTAGTGAAAAACATGGCCCATTAAGTTTGTCTGGGTTTGAATCATTTAGCAGCTTTCAAAATTTTTTGTTTTTTATGGTCAGTTAACAATTAAAAAGGCAGTATAGACCCTTCCAACCAACAGTTCTCGATCCCCCACATCATAGTTCTTTTCAGTTGGAGATAGTTTGTGTGAGAGGCACATGCAAACATCTTGGCAGGTTTCCCCTGTCTTTGGGACAACACTGCCCCAACCCCTACATTAGATACATCGACTTCAACTATGAATTGCTTATCTGGGTCCGGATGCTTGAATACAGGCACAGTGGTGAATTTTCTCTTCAGTTCCTCAAACATGATTCCCTCCAAAGTCTAAGAGAGCCTCTTTTTGCCCTCCTTGCCTCCCTTGAGTAATAAAGTCAAAGGGGCAGCCACACCACTGAACCGCTTTATGAAACATCTATAAAAATTGGCAAAACCCAAAAAACTGTTTTAGATCCTGAGGTAATTCCCAATCAACCACCACTTTTACATTCTTAGTGTCCATTTGCACTCTTTGAACTCTAATTACATACCCTAGAAAATCAATTGTGCCTTTATGAAATTCACATTTCTTCAATTTTACATACACTTTACAAACATGTTGTTCCTGGTTAGGTGAGTAAATCTGAATATCATCAATATAAAAGATAACAAATTGACCCAATATGTCTCAGCCAATAGGCGCATCCCAGGACCATTACAATACTCTGGATTGCAGTAATCTTAAATAATTAAACAGTAAAATAAGTCAAGCAGCAGCAGAGACACTAGGCTCAGTTGTAAACAATCACACTCATACAAGTAGCAGCAGTCCTCTTACAGAGAGGGGTTCAATTAAATTCACTATGTGTGTGTATCTCAGGAGTATGGTGTGTGTATGTGCATAGATCGGGGGGTATAACAGTCTGTTTATGGATCTTACAGTGCCGCTGTGTGAGTGGCTGAGTGGATGGGAAGGGGGCACAGTCCATTTATCAGTCTCACAGCTTGTGCAAAGAACCCTTCCACCATCCTGCTGGTTCTGCAGCTGATGTTCCTGTACCTCTTGCCATACGACAGGAGGGAGAACAGACCATGAGAGGAGTGGTGGTGGTCCATGATGATGGAGATGGCTCTGCCTATGCAGCGCTGTTTGTACATCTCTTATAGGGATGGGAGAAGAGCACCAACAATCCTGCTGGCAGTCTTACCAATCCTGTTGAGTTGTCGCTTCTCATATTACTTGCAGCTGCCA
The DNA here is from genome assembly GCA_037576955.1 of Lepidarchus adonis. Classification (NCBI taxonomy): domain Eukaryota; kingdom Metazoa; phylum Chordata; class Actinopteri; order Characiformes; family Lepidarchidae; genus Lepidarchus; species Lepidarchus adonis. The sequence continues at coordinate 13,756 of JBBIGC010037206.1, forward strand.
AACCAGGATGTGAAGCTGTGTGAGGATGTTTTCGATAGTGCCTCTGTAAAAGGCTGTGAGGTGGGGTGTCGGGAATCCTGCATTCCTGAGTCTCCTGAGAGGGTGGAGACGCTTCTGTGCTTTTTTGATGACTGCTGTGGTGTTAGTGGAGAAGGACAGGTCGTCAGCTAGGTGCACCCCCAAAACTTAACACTGCTGGCTGACCCTCTCCAAGGCAGCAATATCATAAATATGTGAGGTCTGTGTGGTGGTCTTTGCCAGACTTCCTGAAATTGATCTACATCTCCCTTGTTTTTTAAACATTGATGTTTGTGGGATGTACACCACACTTCAAGCTGCTTCATGTCCAATCTGTAAGTTGACTCATCATTATTAGTGATGAGCCCAACCATGGTTCGTTGGTGTTGGATCTGGCCGTACAGTCATGTGTGAGCAGACAGAACAACAGGAGGCTCAGGACACACCCCTGAGGAGAACCTGTGCTCACTGAAATGGTCTTTGATGTGTGGCTGCCCACCTTGACTGTCTGCTGCCGCTGTCAGGAAGCTGAGAACGCAGTTGCAGGTTGCAGTGTCAATGCCTAGTAGCATCAGTTTATCCACCACCTGCTGTGGAATGATTGTGTTAATAGCTGAGCTAAAATCAATGAAAAGGACTCTGGCATAGGTGTTCTTCCTCTCCAGGTGTGACAGCGTAGGATGGAGTGTGCTGGAGATAGCATCCTCTGTGGATCGGTTGGTTCTGTATGCAAATTAAAGGGGATCCAGGTTTATTGGGAGACTGTCTTTGATGTGCTTCAAAACCAGTCTCTCAAAGCATTTACTCACGATTGGTGTGAGGGCCACAGAACAAAAATCATTTAAACAGGTGGGATTTGCCTTTTTCGGGATTGAAATAATGAGTGATTTGTTGAAGATGTCTGCAAAAACATCTTTCAACTGCTCTGCATAGTCCTTCAAAACATGTCCAGGGATGTTATCTGGTCCTGTTGCCTTGCATGGGTTTGACGCTGGCAAAGGCCTTTCTCACTGGTTTCTCACTGTTTGTGCCTGGGTAGTATTGTTAACCTCGAACCGTGCATAGAACTTGTTCAGATCATCTGGTAGCAGCGGTCATGCTGGCTGATCGTCTGAGGAGGGGGCTTGTAGTCTGTAATGTGCTGAAACCCCTGCATCAGATGCCGTGGATCTTTATCACATGTGAAGTAACCACCATGCACCATGGGATTGTAAGCTGGTATAAGCATAATAGCCAGGTGGTCAGTGTTACCAACATTGGGGAGGGCAGTGTTACTATAAGGGTCCTTGATGTTTGTATACACTCTATCCAGTATGTTTTCTCCCCTTGTTGCAATGTTCAAATGTTGGTAAAATCTGGGCAAAACAGGCGAAAGACTTGCCTGGTTGAAATCTCCTGCTATTATGAAGAAGGCATTAGGATGATTCTTCTGCTGCTCACTGATGTTATTGTAGAGCTCTGCCATAGACTCCTTCACATTAGCACTCAGTGGTACATAGACAGCTATAATAATAACTGCCCTCAGCTCCTGCAATATGTAAAATGGTTGGCATTTTACAGTCAAGAACTCTAGATGCGGTGAGCAGTGAGTGGAGACCACCAAGACTTCTTTGCACCACAAGTTATTTGTCCGCTCTGTGTAGCATTAGCCCATCGAGCTGGACAGTAGTGTTCATAATGGACGTGCTCAGCCAGGACTCGGTGAAAATCGAGACACAACAGTTCCTCACACTGCGTTGAGAGGCTCTCCACAGTCTGATGTAGTCCATTTTGTTGTCGAGAGAGCGGACATTAGTCAGCAAGAGTGTCTGTACTGCTGGCTTGTTTGGGTTAGCAGCTAGCCTAGCATTAGCTCCACCACTTTTCTCTCAGACGTTGCTCTGGGCATGGTTGTGGATTTCTTCTGACTTGCTTGCCCGTAGGAGTCTGAGCTCATCTAGCACACTCTGTAGCTGTTTCTTGTAACAAGAGGCATATTTATTATTAAGTATTCCAGTGGAAACACATTTCTAGAAGACTAGATTGCCGCTCATACACATGCTTCTCTTTCACACAATTGCCACAGAATTACAGAATTGCACTGATCCGTTGCTGGGAGAGGCCACCCCAAACATGTTGGATTAGATCCAGATCCAGATCCAGATGCAGTTGTCCAGTTGATCCTACTTGTTCAAGGGCTGATGACTCCAATGGCAGAGGATATACAATTGGAGTTATCATCGAATTTAATCCCCTGTAATCTGCATGGCCTAAGCCAAAAAAATCCTGTTGAAGCAGGTGAAGTAGAAGGTCTGATATACCCAACATCTAAAGCCTCCTGTATATACTTCTCCATAACCTCTGTCTCAATCCTAGACAGAGGATATGTACTTCCCCTAGGAGGCATACAACCAGGTTTAAGATTGATCACACAGTCAATGTCTCTATTTGAAGGAAGAATAGTTGCTTTCTTTTTACTAAACAATTCACTAAGATCCCTATACTCTAGGGGAATTTTGACCTCCTTTTCCAATTTGGGCCTTTAATACTAGTAGAGGCACATGACCATGTTAATTTTTTTTTTCAAACAAAGCCCAGACCATTCTGTGATCTCCCCTTTTTCCCCAAGAGATGCTAAGATTGTGTTTTTTCAACCACGGCAGTCTGAGAATGATCTTGTATGCTGCTGCTGATATAATAAAGAAACCCAGGTCTTCCAAGTGCATGGCACTTACTATCACCTATAGGTTTGGTCCTGTGGGTGATTCTCCCTTGTCCAATAAGTCTCCTGTCCACTGCTATGATGCACAAGGGAAGGAGTATGTTCTAGTTGTAGTATGTTCTATGTTCTAGTTCTTCCCATTCACAATGCAAACTTTTAGCCACTTCACAGTCCATAAAGTTGGCAGAAGTCCCAGATTCAATCAATGCTGAAAACAGATCACAGTCAGTTCTTTGAGGAAAAGCAATTGGAACTTGTACCAGTTTAACTATTCCCTATTTAAAAGGTTTGCCCACCTTGTTTGTGTTCTCTTTCTCCTCTCTACATCCTAGTTTACGAGGGTGCTGTCCTATGAAATGTTCCCCCTCTCAACAGTAGTAACACAAGCCTTGTCTTCTCCTCCTTTCCTTATCCCTAGCGTCAATTTGTGCCGTTCCCAAATGCATTCCTTTAGGTTCCCTCCATCTGCTGTAAGTTGCCACAGGCTTTGAGTATAATGTCTTCCTTTCCTTGAGGAGGTTGTCCAGCTTAATAGCCATTGTCATGAGATTGTCCAATGATAACTTCCTGTAATCCTTGTTGAAAGTGTGATAAGAGCGGCTTCATTCCAGGCAGTCATGGCTGCTACAGTTCTAAATTCCAGTGCATAATCATAAGCCGCTCGTTTACCTTGAATAATTTTCAATAATCTCTCTCCATTTTTTCTGCCTTCATGCGGGTGATCAAATATAGCTTTAAAGTGAGCTATAAAGTCTTCATATCTGATTGCTCTGGGATCAATATTGCCATATACAGCGGTTGCCCATTCCAATGCCCTCCCCTGAAGCAAGGAAAACATGAACGCCATTTTGTATGCATTGTACTCTTAGGGTCTTTGAGCTAAATAACATGAGCATTGAAACAAAAAAAACCCTGCAATTATTGGGGTCTCCATGAATATTGAATATTTCAGGTTTAGCCTATTTGAGTCCAGCTTCTCTTACTCTGCCTGACATAGCCTCCACCTGATTAGAGCTGTTTTCAACATTACTAGCTGCTGAATTTGTCCCTGAGGACGTTAACGCTACACCAAAGCTTCGTGGTGCTCACCCAACATCCATCCTTGATTCAAAATGGCTTGGTGCAATTCATTCATGCTGGGTTTCGTTCCCTCCATCAGTGTTGCTGAGTCTGGATTAGGCGAAGTCATCTGTAATGATTGGCGATGCAACAAAATGTTTTTTAAAATTTTTATGAAAGTTTGATGCACCAGCAGTAAGCAAGCACGCTCGCATTGCAGGGGAGATCTAACCCTAACTCTAACCCTAAACACGGAAATGAAAAAAAGAGATCAAACACGGCAACTGGGAAATACACAGAGAAACCCAAAAAATTAAGATCCCAATAGAGGGTATCTGCCAACCACCAGAGGGAGCCTTAGCTCCTCTTAGACAAATCATGACAGATGTTTCAATGGACATTTATATAATGGAAAAAGTTACCTTCTGTCCACAATTAAAAAATGGACATTTTTGTTTTGCATTGGGATAAATTGGTTCAGTATAAATAGCAAGTTGAAGGATTTTGCTTTCCTCTCTTTTTTGTGTCTCTCTACTGAACTTCCATATGTGTATATAACTTTTGACCAAAAACTGAAGTCAAATCATGTCAAATTAATTGATATAAAGCTTTTTACAACTGATGTTGTCACAAAACAGCTTTACAAAATTTGGGTCTGAGCCCTTACTGAGCAAACCAAATGCGACAGAGGCAAATAAAAACTCCCTAAACTGTATAAAGAAACTGTGGGAGGAACCAAGTCTCAGAAGGGGAAACCATTCTCCTCTGGTCATATAAGTAACCATAGTAATAACAGACAAAGAATGTAAGTACATTTAAAAAATGAACAGATGGGGCATGTTGGGATATAAGGCAGCCAACAACTCAACCGTCAGAGTGAATTTGTCATACTGGGGGCCGACAGCATCCCAACATGCCCATTTACCAGAAAACTCTGTGCCTGAGAACTCTCTGGTTTAATCACTTGTCTAGAACAGAAGTTTGACAAAACAAATATGTTTTCAGCCTGGACTTAAATATTGAAACTGTGACTGATGCCCAAATGATAGTTGGAAGATTATTCCATAACTGTGGGGCTTTATAAGAGAAAGCTCTGCCTCCTGCTGTGACCTTTACAAAATGAGGTACCAGTAAAAAACCTGCACCTTGTGATCTAAGTAGGAGTGGTGGATCATAAGGGACCAAGAGTTCACTCAGATACTGTGGTGCAAGACCATTCAGTGCTTTATAGGTTAATAACAGTATTTTATAATCAATGCAAAAACTAAGCAGATTAGATAAAATGGGTGATGTGAACATATATTCTCTTTCTAGTAAAAACTCTGGCCACTACATTTTGGACTAACTGGGGCTTGTTTATGGACCTACTAGTACATACACAGAGTAAAGCAACACAATAATCTAACCTAGAGGTATCAAAATCATAAACTAGTTTTTTTAAAATCATTTGATTGATATGATTTGCGCCATTTAAATTTAAATTTGTCCAAGAATGTTCCAAACACAGGTTTTCAAAGGGTGTCCTGATTTTTTCACATGACTGTATATCAAACTGATAAACTGTGATTAGTCAGGCTCATAGGCGTATTTGCCAAAAACATCCCATTGTGTCCCATTACATCTGGTGTAAAATGAATAGGTTATATTTCAGTGATTTTTTATTGGACAGGTCTGGCAGTAATAAGCTCTGGGTGTGGTTAGGAAAATGAACTCCACTTTCCAAAAATGTTTTTGAGCACTGTTGTTTTTGTCTATTGGTTGATAAACACAACAACAATTCTCAAGTAGATAACCAGGACAGTCTTGTCTTATCTACATCTTGGCTGACTGGGTCTGTGAATGGATAACCTACAGAGCACTGTTCATTCATGATTTTCACAGCACTGCAGTGTCCTAGCAAGCATGTAGCCCATGTTCATTCTTACCATACTAACTTTGAATTTCATATCTTTTTTACAAACTCATTCAAACAGCTGAAGCCAGTAATAGGAATGTTGCAGGTGGTAGCTTAACTTCAGCATTTAAAAACACAGATCTATTTTACAGTATTTTGTGTAGCATGAGAAAGTTTCATCTATAAAGATGTGAATGTCATGTATTAATTTATTTAAACAGGTGGAATCGATATTTATATTACACAAAGAAATGCATAAGTTCTTGAATCATTATTGGAACCCTCAATGTCAACTTTCTGTATGAATGTCAGTTTTTCCATCCTTTCCTCTGTGCTGTGAAGCATGTTGTTGCTCATACTCTTTCCGGTAATAAAAGAGAAAAAAGAGAACATTTTGAGCAGACAAATACCTGCCCTAATGAAGGAGAGCAATTATGCCCCTAGCTGTTCTGCTTATTTACTTTGTATACAGGTGCACAGCTGTATCAAATGATTGTTAAGCTGCTTAAAGACATTCTACCTGTCAACAAATCAGCACATTTTCATTAGACTGAAAGCTAGCAAAATGAAAGATTTCATACGGTTACAGTTTTATGTTTATTTTATAAGACTTTATGTATAGCTTATCCTATCTGTAATGGCTTTACTATACTGGTTAAAGGCTAGTCACTTGCCAGTACTAACATGTGATCAGGACTGATTTAGGTTTTTTTATTTGGCCTTTCTGTGTAACAGTTTTACTATGTAAAGCAGACCAAGCACACAAACACTATATTTAAATGTTATGCATGCATGATTTATTAACTAAGCACTTTGTGCCTGGGCATTTCTGTCAAATATGATACAGGATTTAATTAATTAAAGTTTATTAAACCTTTTGACTGTTTAAAAGTAATTCTGAGAAGAGTGATGAGAGAAAACTTGGTAAATCAGAATTGTTCACAGTGGTAGTGTTAGAAACGGGTGTCTAAAACATTTAATACCTTATTTAAACCCTGTTATCTTGCCTACCTCGCCACTCACCATGCAGAACAGATTTACTTCCCATGTCAGATGTTATTTACCCTGTTAAGCCACCAACCTCACCTCTCACACTCATGACAAAACGCAACATGTCCGGTGTATGCATTTTTTTATACATAGCTCGCCAAACTTGGGTCTGTGTTTGTGCTGAATGTAGCCTAGAATGTGATCTGTCGGGTGCTGCTGCTACTGAACCACAGCGACTGTACTGCATTACCCGGAACTCTGCCAACCCAGTACCAGCCTCTACATTACTGGAGGAGTAAACAACCAGGAGAAAACTGGCAACAGAGTAGGAGAGAGACTGGGGAGAATGACTCACCTGCAATGTCAAAAGAGAGAGAGCAGAGGGGAGCACGTACTGAGTCAAAGTAAGGCAGAGCTAGCGGGCAGAGGCTAGCGGAGAGAGGCCAGTGGACAGAGGCAGAGGGGAGCAACACAAGTCAAGTGAAAAAACAGGAAAGTGTCTGTAACATCGAGCAAAGTGCCTTTCAGTGTCTGTAAGCAGCCACATTGAGTGACAACATGAGCACCGTCATACTTAGCTACTTAGCATACGCAGGCTATCCAGAGAGATACAAACTAGCTCAGAAGAGCATAATCCAGTGCAAAATTAAGGGAATAGTGGCAACATATTGTGTTGAGGGAAATAATGGAGGCTCGACACGGGTGCAAAGCTTGAATATGGGACGCGGCCCGATTCTGGTTCATTTACCAGCTCTAAGAAGAGCTTCAGAACCAGTGCACTCTCTGATTTTAGACCCAAAATGTTTGGTAAACGCAGATAATGCTGATATGTTTACTGCTTGATTTCGTCAGCCTGTTAGGTATTATGCACAACATTAACATATAATTCTTGCATCATAAATTTTTTTCCTTTGAGCTTTAATCTTATTTTAAAATTTAAAATATTTAATTTTATTGTAAAAAATTATCAAAGGAACTGGTTGTCCAAAAATGGGTTTCAAAGAAATATCACTAATCTGTAACAAGAACTGTCCAACCCTGCCTCTCGCCAAGTTTAAGGTCCGGAGTAATGGGGTGAGCTAAAGGGGTTTGACTGTATATCACAAAAATCTGTGGTTATGAATATGCTGCCTGATGTGTGAGACATTATTTTATGATGCATTTGAAATTACTGTTTAATTGAAACAATGTTGTTTAAAAAAGATTAATGGAAAACACATTTTTAGAAAGAAAGTGAGTGTGGTTGACTGGAATGCAAATAGTCCAGATCTCTTATTGTCAATGTCTCATGACAAAGAGCAGAATAAAAAGTGAACATGGATTGTTGGATGGTTATGGATATTCAATTGTTTAATTCAAATATTGAAAATCTTTTCGTTGTACTTTTGTCAGTTAAATTAATGTTCTTTTTTTATTTTGCATTTTAAAATATGTCCCAAAAGAAAAAAGGTTTGTAGTTTATTAATTAATAGAATATTAATTTAATTTAAATTTTTTTATTAATTTCTAAAATATTTTTTTATACTGTATATATATTTTTTTCTTTTTTGGACTTAAGTACTTAAGTTTATTAGGCCAGACAACCAATTCACAAGCTCTGCATTGTTACATTTACTTTACAAGTACATTTATGACATTTATGACATTTGTTCAATATTCAGGGTGCTTTGTAGACTTTCCGCTCCTCACTTAAGAGCTGGTAGTCCAGATCATACCAGAGCAGAAGCTCATATTTACATTTTTTTTTTTTTACATAATTAATATTTAGACAGTTTGTTAGTCTGGAACATGGGGTTATTAACCACAGTGCTCTTTAACACTGGAGTCCCTGAAAATGTCAGACTCTCAGAACCCCTTCTTTAACCATTCTACCCCTTTGTTATGTAAATGGTCCAGCTCCTGGAATGTACTGCAAGCCACACACTCAAGGAACCTGTTTTCCTCCTATGGTGTCTCTCTAGTACATTCAATAAGACTATACACATATAACATGAGCAATCCTCATCACTCGCTGTGTAGTCAATTGCATGAGTAATTTTAGTCCTGGTTATTTTTTAGGGTAACAACCATTAGAGAAATATATGGAATGGACATACAAGTCCAACGATTTCAAATATGACGACTAACACACTCAACAAAAGCTTGGACACAGGCATGTTTACCACTGTGTTGCATCAGCTTTCTTTTTAATGACACTTTTTGATCATTTCAGAACTGAGGATAGTGATTGTACTAGTTGTGAGTAATTGTAGGATATTTTATCCTATCAAAGTAGGCCAAATTCAGATGAAAAATAGACATGAACCCCATTGCACATTGATTGTTTGGCATGGATTCGGCATCTCAACAAACACATTCTTGTGACTAATTTATAGAGGATACAATTCTTTAAAACATTCTCTACAATAAAGACTGACCATCTCCATAACTGTCTGCCACTGATTAGACAAACCAAAACAACAAAATCAAAAATTGGACACAATGTAAGAGAAAAAGTCTAAGAACTAGTCATGTTCCTGCCTGGTACATCAGAGTCTCAGTCTCAGTCCGTCATGGATGGCTGGTGCCCCACACAGATTGGTTGCTCCCCTCCTCAAACACAACCATTAAAATGATCAGCTGTTTAACTAAGTAGATGTGTTTCAGCAAAGAAATCACCAGACTCTGATTCACACTGGCCATTTGGGTTAGTAGTTTCACTACTATCTACTTTCAACACAGCCTTCCTAGCACTTCTGTTGATACACAATTGTTTGTTTCCTAACAGACTCATAGAACCAGCCCTAAATATACTGTACATCTGAAAACATATGCCATGTGCTGTGTGAAATAGAGGAGTAAAAATTTAGCTGTTTATCAGTAGCACTTTGCCCCTTTCCTGCTTATGACTTGAGTTCAGTGTGCTGTAATTTGAGATCTAGATTTTGAATTTGACTAACAAGCAGTTATCGTAAAAAAAAAAAAAGTTAACAGAGAATGAGAGATTGTTTGAGAAGGAGAAGTAGGGAGTGTGTGATGATCATAAACAAAGCTTACAGTTCAGTGGTGATTATAGATGCTTTGAAGAAAGTAAGTGATCTAGCTTTCTGGCGGATGGAGAAAGGGAGCTGTTAGCACCTTTCTATCTGGGGTGTAAGTTTACGCAGTGCTCACGCTCACTGTGCTGGGAACTTTCACTCTGATGACCCACTCTGGGACTTGGGGCCAGTTAAATTATTCAACCTCCAAAATGACAAGATTCTTATCAGAAGTGAGAGATAGAGAGAAAGAAAAAGAGAGAGAAAGTGAGTGAGTAAGAGAAAAAGAGATAGTGAGAATGTATTACAGATATTACAGAACTAGAACCTTTTGCAGGAAGAATGGGATAAAATCCCAAGTACAAGAACTGAAAGACTTTTGGTGCTAAAAAGCGTTTGCAAGCTGTGAAATCTGCCAGAGGTGTTACTAAGTACTGATTATGTAGGATGCCATTATGTAGGGTGCCCAAACATTTGCACAGTGTTTTAATTATTTTTTATCTTTGTTCAATTTACGGCATAAAAAGTAACTGCATCAATGTTTGCTGAAAATATTGTGGTTTTTTCCATGTCCTAGAGAGACTATGTTTACATCTTTTCAATTACAAAATCACCAGAATCTTTTATTAATCAAGGGGTGCCCAAACTCCATAAAGTCATAAGACTGTACAAAAGCTTTGTATTACAACGGACATAAAAGCACATAAACATTTATAAATGCTTATTCCAAAATGTCTCAGTTGTCATAAGGGCAAGTTTTGTCATCTTTGGTATCAGGTTGGCATAATCAAGTGACAAAGTTTTCTGGGGTGAAATGACATAGCAAGCTATCACAAATGACTTTGTAGTGCTTATTTTGTTTGTTGCTATGTCAGGTAACAAAATGCTGATGGTGTGACACAGCTGAACAACTGGTAAAACTGAACAAAAATGAGTACCTTATAAAGATGGAAAGCTGCTGTGTAATAAGTTTTATGGATAGTTTTACACTTTTCAACACATTTTTCTGCTCCTTCTGTCATGATCATCAAGGATTATTTCTCTACAATATATTGTACTTGCTTAAAATAATAAAATACTAAAAAATTAATTATACTTAACAAATGATCTGGACTGGTTTTTAAAAATGTAAGCTATATGATATGGCTTTCAGAATTCAGACTCCTACAGGCTCTGTCTCCAGGGATTATTTTTTGCTTGAAAGTTTTTGCTATGTTTTGAAGAAAATGTATATCCCATGGTAAGTCAAGTTGACAGTGGGATAAAGTTGCCTTCATTTATGAAATCCTCAAGCAATTATTACAAGCAATGGCACCATTAACTTCATCAAAAGTATACAGCTTCATCTGTATGTCACATTGTGCATTATGTTTATTTATATCCACCTACCAGAAACAGTAATGTTTCCCCCGCCAAGGCTTCTGATTGCTATACAATGTACGGTTTTATTGCCACCTGTTGCTTTCACATACTTATTACAGGGTTTTTTCAAATTAACTTGTGGACAAAACAGTGCTCATGTGGGTAGGATTTTTAAAAAAGAGAAACAGAAAATCACATTATTAAAAATGCAGGCTACATGTGGACAGGGTCTAACTAACAAATGTTTGTTCACTGGGAATTATATAAAACAAAAAATGCAAAGAGAAACTGTACACATGGAAAAGATTAGTCCTACTTAAACAAAGCCCCGCGTGAATGCCATTAAGGTGTCATGGCAATTGAGTAAGGATTCATAAAACTATTATAAACAGAACATTATTACTCACTACTTAGGGTGCAGACAAAATGTACATTACAATGTCATGGCAAATGAATACGGATTTATAAACAAATACAGTAAACACTAAAATGTAACTCACTATTCTTTAGATCCAGTGAAAAGTATATATATGAGTATCATTGTATCTTGTAATAATTGCTTGAGGGTTTCCTAAAAGTGCAACTATCCCTCTGGCTACTTAAGCCCTGGCATGTACATTTCCATCAAAATAGCCAACAATTTAAAGCAAAACATAATAAATGCAGGGAACTGTATTCTGAAAGCCAAATCAAATATCTTAATTTTTTTTTTTTAATCTTAAGTTAAATGTATTTTTTGTATTTCATTATATTAAGCAAGTGAATAATAATAAAAGCAAATTAAGTGCAATGTATTGAAAAGAAACAATTTGAAAATTAATTTGAAAAGAGTGAACAAAGATGTCAACCTAGGTATTAGTTGATGATCTTGACAGAAGGAGCTGAAAAATGTTGGAAAAGTGTACAAATATCCACAGTATTTATTACACAGCAGCTTTCCATCTTTTTGAAGTACTAATTTTTGGTTAGTTTTACTAGTTGCCTCATTTGGCTTACTGTGTCCAAACCATCAGCATTGTGTCACCTAACATAACAAGAGAGCTACAAAGTCATTTTCATCCTAGAAAATATCATAACCTAATGTCACCAAACACCTGTGTCACTTAACACAAAATTGACCAAATCATATATGACAACTGGTACCTTTTGCAATAAGCATTGATAACAAGGTATGTGCTTTTATGTCAGTGGTGCCTTACAGTAAAATGTTGCCATGTTTTTAATACCATTGCTAAATGTATACCTAATATATTCTATTCTTCTTCTAGGCTTTTGAAACATGGTGATGAGTGCTTTGAACCTATTGCATGTCCCTGTATATGGAAAGGCAAAGAATATTATCCAGGAGACAAAGTATCCTCTCCTTGCCACCAGTGGTGAGTATTCATCCAGTGGTGAGAGTTAGAAAGAGCTTCTACTGACATGACAATGTAATACACAAAGAAAGATAATCAGAGAGTTTGTTCAAAAACTGAAGTTTTACATTTACATTTACATTTATTCATTTGTCTGACACGTTTGTTGAAAGTGACTTGCGGGTACAGGAATAATCAGGCATTTATTTCACACATGACAGCACTGATGTGAGGGCTACAAAGAGGTTCAACACATTCCTCTTAGTCATGGAATACAGGCAGCAAGTGCTACAACATGAAATTATATGTTGTATGTTACTATCTGGGAGTGCTTAGAAAAGTCCAACACATTCCACATCACCATGAAGTGCTTATGCTTATCTACAATGTACTGTCTATAGATACAGATGGCAGATGCTGCAATATGAACTATAGTTGTACATTACTCTCAGTGCTTAAAAGAGTATAGGACAGTCCTCTTCCTCAGTGGAGCTACACACAATTCCAATACAATAAATTAAATACATACAACAAGTAACATGAACAATAACTGGGAAATTGCTTTCTGTAAAAATGATGTAGATAGTGTGTGTGTGTGTGTGTGTGTGTGTGTGTGTGTGTGTGTGTGTGTGTGTGTGTGTGTGTGTGTGTGTG
>JBBIGC010037236.1:0-11931 GCA_037576955.1 Lepidarchus adonis
GAAAGAGTTTTTGAGTCTGATGGAAATGGGAAAGAGTTTTTGAGTCTGATGGAAATGGGAAAGAGTTTTTGAGTCTGGTGGTTCTACATTTCACATTTCTGTTTCAGAGCATGTTTGAGTGGTTGGGGTCTTTGAGGATGGAGGCCGTTCTCCTGTAGGTGGGGTTTTCCAACTTTACGGCCTTTCTTGGTGCGAATTCCAGCCCATATATGTTGTCACGAGAACGACTGGTGCTGGGGTGCAAGCCCATCCGGGGGCAAATTTATTAATTTCTTTTTGCAAAGGGAAAAACAAGAAAGAGCCAGAGGAACAGAGACAGCGAACGAGAGAGAGAGAGCGAGGGAGAGGAAGAGACGGAGCAAGATAAGGCTGGCGCGCTGCAGCCTGGCACGGCTGGCAGGGTCTGGAAGGCAGACAGGCTCGGGGCTCGGGGTGACTGTGTCCGCAGGACGGGCGTGTGCGCAGCAGGCATCGCTTGGTCGAGGCGGCGGCCCGGGGCCCGGCTGTCAGACAGGCTGGGGAGGCTGTCGCTTGTCCTCTGGGGAGTCTGGTGAAAGGCAGAAGAGGGGAGTGAGAGAGAGAGAGAAAGGGGCACGAGGCATGAGAGCAGAAAGGATGGGACAAAACCACAAGGGTAAACAAGGCTCTGTGCTACTGGCAATGGCATGTGCAAGCATGGCATTGAGCACGTGGCCCTTTTTGGCGCTGCCTTCTGTAGTCATCACGGACAAGTGTCAATTCAGTGCCAGCCCTGCGTGACTGGCAGGGGCGCGCCAAGGGCCACGTGCTCAGTACCGGTCCACAATACAGTGCTCAACACAGGCCGGGTGGTGCTATCCAAGGTGCTGAAGCCCGGCTGATCTGCCCGACGGGGCGCCAGAGCAGGGATTGGTCGGTAGATTCATGGTTGTGCGTCACAATGTGCAAATATAAACTGTACAGAATGCAACAAAAATGTCTCATGGACAAAAGTTTACTATCAAACGAGTATCATAAACCCAGCAAATAGTCACGATGAGCTATAAACTAATCAAAGAAAATTTGACCTTTTTCACACTTACCACATATTTTATTTGGGGTATTTCGTTTTTAGGAGATTTGAAACAACCACACTCTGGAAAATTGTTCTCCATGTGTTCAGTCCATGGGTTTTATATTAAGTACAATAAAACAATGTTTTTTATTATTTTGAACTTTTAAATGATGACATGTCCAATGTTTTCAATGATTAATTAATTTTGTGAGTAGAAACAAATTTTGAATTTGACATCTCCAGCACATTCAAGATGGAACAAATACATGTTTACCACTGTGTTGGATCTCCTAACACTTTTCAATCACTTGGGACCTGAGGAAACTAATTGTTGCAGTAATGCACCAGGAATTCTAGCTTGATACAAGACTACAGGGGCTCAATGTTGTGTTGGCTCTTGCCTGATGCTCCTCTACATGAAGCTCTATACATTTTAAACAGGAGGCAAATATGGACTGCTGGCAGTAACAGAATATTTCTCTAAAATCTTAAATATGCCTCATTGCCAGTGCAAGCTTTACATCCATGCTATGGGTACTATACTTTGGCAGTTGTTGGCTTTTGCACCTCTAACTGATGACAGTCATAATGGTCCATTGTATCTTTGGCACAGATAATTCAAAGTCCATTTAGGTTATATTTCTTGATGCAGCAGCAGACTAAATTGTCAATTTTTTTTTAAACTCCTACTTATCACAGTGACTGTAGCAAGTTCTCATACTGTGCCTTCTGAGGGCTTGAAGGTCACACACATTGCCTTACATGGACTAAATTCCCTGAACCTTTTCACACAATATTATGTACTGTGGATGATTAATCTTTACAATCCTGTGTTGAGAAATCTTCTTACTGGAAAACAGAATGTTTTCCAAAGGCCATGTTTTAGTGACCAAAGGTTATGATCACCAAAAACACAGAAAACCCTTATATTTTTTTTTATTCTGTGGATGGATTCTAAGAGCATGCATTTAGGGGGTAGAGAGAGATTATTTAGTAGAGAGAGAGAGAGAATAAATGAAGTAACTGGTTCACCTGTTTGACCACTCTTTTGACCTAGGATTGATTGGCAGGCTGGATCAAATGTGGAACGATTTCTCATTATTTAATGGCCTTATACAATCCTTTAACCCTTGGTACAAATATAGGCTCATGTTAAATCTCCTGGTGTTAAGTCTCTGTTGAAATATTTGCTAAGCACCGTGTAGGCGGGGGCTCAGCAGAGATATGCCAGCGCGGCCGTGTTTTCCGACTGACAGTATAAGTAGAGTAGCACTCAGACAGATGAAGGCCTGTTGGGTTATCTGACCAGACATAACAGCCACCCACTTCAATCAGTTTCAAAAGGTGAAATCCCTCGCGAGACCTTGTTTTACAAGATATAGGTTTATTAAGAGAGCACCCTGGAGAATTTGAGATGTAAAAATAAACATGCACTTTGTATGAACAATTGCAGTAAATTATCCTAATCTCTGTGACCTTGTAATTACACATATGAGCCATTGTTACTTCCTATGGGCAAAAACAAACGGCTTCCCAATGTGACAATTATGTAATAATTCAACAGTTGTGGACGTAAAGCAGGATGAAATGAAGTGGTACTTGCTCTTGCTCTGAGATAATGATTGTCATTACTGTAAATAGATTTATATTTGCATTTGTCAGACACAGTACAACCTTAGTTCCAAAAAAGTTGGGACACTAAAATGTAAAAAAACCCAAAATGCAATGAATTGCAAATCTCATAAAACCCATATTTTATTCACAAATGTCACAATTTTGCATGATTTCACCTGGAATGATGGCTGGGATGCATTGTAGATTTTTAAGACAGAAAGACACAGGATTTTTTTTTAAAAAAACATTGAGTTAATAGTCAAAGATTGTCTTCAGATTTTTTTTGCCACTTACTCTTCTCTTGTTAAATCATTAAGAGAGGCACCTAACTGAGCTTTAGCTGGACTCAGGGTAGCTCCTTTATTACTGAGGAATGGTCAGCACAATGGTCAGATGCTCAAGGTAGCTTCACCAGCTCATGTGACACTACATGAAACAGCAGAGCCTGTTACGCAACAGTGTGCTCCCCTAACACGACACATTCTATTAGCCCATCAGTCACAGTGTTTAACTACCTCCTCTCTACATTGATTTTGGGTTGTACACCAAGACACGCATTGACTCCCTCTATAATTAGTCCAAGTAGCGTTTCAGCTTCGTACATACAGTATAGCATTTATAGCAGGCACATGGTATCTATAGTCTTCCATAAAGTCATCAAAGACCACTGTGAATAATTTAAGGGTCAGAAGAAAAATCAGTATCCACATCCTCCATGTGTTGAAAGTCAAAATAAAATGTACATTCCGTACACTCTGCTTTGGGAAAATTCAGAATCTAGTCTTATCCTTCTAAATATTGACCATAATGTGTGGTGGTTTCTTGCATTGCCTCCAGGAAACAGACGGAGGCTGAGTGTTTTGTAAAAAGGTTTGTACCATCAGAAGAATTCACCTTAATGCTTTTCCTTTTTGATGCAGCCTGTTTTGTTTTGACTGATAGCTTCTCTCTGAATTTGAATCTGTTCATCCGTCTCCACAATATTACTGTATCACAGCTGTTTTCAGACATTAGAAACTATTGATGTCATGCCTACTTGTGTAGATATCAATTTCTATAGAAAATTGTAGGTGGATTTTAAGTATATTATGTTTAACTTATTGTAAGAGTGTATCATGGAAATGTGAATTCATTAAACACTTAATATAGAGCATGGGTCATCAGTTCTGAGGCCCTCAGACACATGAATTTATTGCCAGGTTTATTAATGCGTGAAAGTGTGATAAACTCTTGAAATCTAAGTCTGGAACTGAGGAACCCACTTAGAGAGTCTGTTTTAATTCAATATAGATGAATATGAGATATGTATTATATAACAAATTTTAAAAAAGAGTTTTCCCCATTATTGGGATTGTACTTTTGACTTTTTTTATTCTCAATGGTATTTTTTCATCCTTTGGTGGTAGTAAATTTCAATGAGATTCTTTAGCCAACGAAATGCATTATAGTGTATTCTGACATAACACATCCTTTTTATAATCAAATGATTTTTTTAATACATTTCATTGTTAGGAATGCTTTTTGGCCACAACATGTGAATGCTTGAGATCCAGCATTGTTATAGTAAAAAATAATTCCTTGTATCAAAAAGCAACTGTAAAGCCAAGATGATATGCCCTTGAAGAACTCTATACAGGATTTGGCCTTAAAATTGACTAGTTATGCACTCTTTTTAAACTGCTCTGATACAAAAAAAATATATATAGCAGTTAAAAATGACAAACAGTACAGAAAGGTGAGAAAATAAGAACTAAGCTTAAACCTGAAGGCCAGGATGCATTTAGTTCTGTACGTTTTAAACTGATTTTTCATTTTTTTGATGTGTTTACTTATACATGTGGTCAAAAGTTTTGAGAATTACACAAATATTTTTTATAAGGACAATTTGCATACACTGCAGAAATTTGTGATCAGATGAATTGCAAAGTACTTCTTTGCCATGAAAATAAAATAATCAAGAAAATCACTTCGAGTTTCAGCCCCATACGAATTCCTGCCCCATACGGACCTGCTGACATCATTTCAGCAATCCTCTCATTAACACAGATGCAGCTTTCATGCTGATTAAGTTAGAATAGCAGACTGGATACTTAAAAAGGAGGGTGATGCTTGAAATCATTGTTCTTCCTCTGTTAACCACAGTCACCTGCGCAGTCATCATTGTGTAGCATAAAAAGGCTTCACAGGCTGGATATCACTAGTTCTAAGATTGCACCTAAATCAACCATTTATTGGATCATCAAGGAGAGATGTTCAATTGTTGTAAGGAAGGCTTCAGGGTACCCAAGAAAGTCCAGCAAGAGCCAGTACTGTCTCCTAATGATGATTCAGATGTGGGATCATGGTGCTACCAGTGCAGAGCCTGCTCAGGAACAGCAGTGTAAGTGCATCTACACACAGTGAGAAAAAAAACTTGATTGCCTGGTGTCAAGAAGAGCAGCAAAGGAACCACTTCTCTCAAAACATCAGGTACAGGCTGATTTTCTGCAAAAAGTACAGGGATTGGACTGAGGACTGGGGTAAAGTAATTTACTCTTATGAAGCCCCTTCCAGATTGTTTGGGGCATCTAGAAAAACGATGAGCACTACCATCTGCCAACAGTAAAGCATCCTGAGACCGTTCATGTGTGGGGCTGCTTCTCAGGCAAGGGATAATACTAAAAACTACAAATTCTGACACATTTCAAGCAGACGTTAATTGACGACATGCCAGGGCGAATTGGAGATGTCTTAAAAAAGAAGGGCTAACAGACTTTGCTTAATTTGAAACGTTATTAAATGCTTGAAATTATACTTCAGTGAACCGTGGAAACATCGGACACAAAACAGTGAAGCAACCAATGCTTTTCATTTTCAAAAAATGTTAATAATCACTTTTAATATACATGTTGGGGAGTTGCTAAATATTAATGAATTAATACGTTCATAACTCCAGTAATCTGATGTGAAATGAAAACTGGCCTGGATGCAAGTGCATCAAACATCAAGTTTCAATGCAGGAAAAACATGTCACCAGGGAGGAGGTCTTGCAGTACATCAGGAGCCACAAAGTTCCATGTCCCCCTTCTCCTCACTTTAATTTCAGACATGTTAGACATCATAGCAGGTGTCTAAACGGCAAGGACTGTATCAGCACCAGTTTCAAATTGAATACACTGTAAGCTCTACTAGGACTGCCCCCAAGTGCCTGTGGAAAATCCTGGTTTATCCCGACTAAAGGCTCAAAACAGGGTTTAAAAAGACTGTATGAACTTGTGACCCGGGCGAAAAGGAACATCAAGCTCTCTAAATAGCAAAGCCTCTGGTTACGACAAGGTATCAGAAGCAAAACCACAATCTTCATCTCTTGCATACAGTGAGAAAATCCTCCTATTGGACAGAAAGTCAATCCAAAGCTCCCAGTGGACATGATACCTCTGCCAGATGTTGTGCAGATTATGTGTGTATTGCACCGGTCTGTCCAGGACCATTTCTGTGCAAATTGGGATCAGTTCCCTCTTTGATGTCAATTTTTAGCTCAGTATTTGAACATGTGACTGAGATTTCTTGGGCGTCTGTGGATGTGCAGTCCATGAAAATAAGTTGAGGTATGGTTGCATATTATATTATATGTTTCTATTACTGTTAACTGACTAAATTGCTTTGCCAATATTTTTGTGGATGTCAAAAAAACAACTTTCAGAAGACTTGGCCAGAATCAACCAGACCTCTGGAGGTTTGTGAAACTTTCTCATCAGCCAGTGAAATTAAAATATTAATGTTGCACAATCCAGCACCTAGATCTGTCCTGGAACTGAGAGAGTCCACAGACCGGCCAGTGAGGAACTGAGAGTCAAAAACAGAAGTCACCAAGGTGGACCAACAATGGACTGCAAAAACAGGAGATTGTTGGTAGGAGCAAGCTGTTCAATCAGGGCTTGGCTGAGGATACACTCTGTGCCTCTGGTCCAAAGCCAGGAATAAAAAACCATGGAATAGGTGACGAGGGCAAAGCAGGAGCAGTGCAAAAGGAAACCAGTGTCACAGGAGCACATGGAAAGACACTGTCAGATGAATCAGCTGGACCAACCTGTGGAAGCTCACAAGTCAATTGCCTACTGAGGGCCACCTATGATGTTTTGGCTCAGAAATTACCATGGGAAAGTTCAACAAGTGCATCAAGGTGGAGGGCTGCCTCTTATGTAACACCACCTACAACATATTCTATAGGTTTGCAGGGTGGTACTCACATGACAGAGCACAACAGCTTCTCAGCAAGCCACAAAGAAGCTTTCAGACATCGAGAGAGCACGGGAAACAGTGGCCTGCGAGGTCTTTGTCCAGCAAAGATGACAATGAAAGTTGACGTTGGTAAGCAGCTGCATATCTCTAATGAGATCACCACTACATGACACAGGCTGGACATTGTGCCTTGTCCTGCTGTTGCCAAGACAGCTCTACTCACCATCAGCTGAAAGGAGGGAAAGCAGGTTTCCCAGAAGAATAAAAGGATAAATACTTCTAGCTGACTGTTGAGTGCTATTGGCAGGAAGTAGCTTGTTGGGGCTACATTAGTACCTCAACACCATAGCTGCAGGTGTAATTGGAGCAAAACTCAAGCCAGAGCAACAGAAGACTTTGCTGCACAACCAGAGAAACACTTTTTTGGCTGAAAAGGAAATAAAAGACGGTTCAGCCAATGAGAAAGGGCATAAGAAGGGGGTGGTAGGGAGACATTCTTGAGGAGATGGTCCTGGAGCTGACCTTACTGCACTGTGGGGTGTGTAACAGGCAAGGCAAGTGTTTATTGGTAAAAGGCAGCAATCTGTACATTCTAAATGATAAGACAAATTTTTAGCAAATGAAAAACAACCCCACACCATAATCCCCCCTCCACCAAACTTTACACTTGGCACAATGCAGTCAGACAAGTATAATTCTCCACCAAACCCAGACTCGTTCATCAGATTGGCAGATGAAGCGTGATTCCTTGCTCCAGAGAACGCATCTACACTTCTCTAGAGTTCAGTTACACCACTGTATCTGACACTTTGCATTGCACTTGGTGATGTATTGCTTGGATGCAGCTGCTCAGCCATGGAAACTCATTCCGAGAAGCTCTCTACACACTGTTCGTGATCTGATCTGAAGGCCACGTGAAGCTTGGAGGTATGTCGTGATTGACTTTGCAGAAAGTTGGCGACCTTTGCACACTATGTACCTCAGCATCCACTGACCTGATTCGTCATTTTACGTGGCTGAACACTTTGTGGCTGAGTGGCTGTCATTCCCAATCACTTACATTTGTTATAATACCACTGACAGTCGACTGTGGAATATTTAGTAGTGAGGAAATTTCACGACTGGTCTCGTTGAACATCCTATCACGGTACTACGCCGAAATTCACTGAGCTCCTGATAGTGACACACACTTCCACGAATGTCTGTAGAAGCGTCTGCATGCCTACGTGCTTAAAGTTCTACACCTGTGGCCATGGAAGTGATTGGAACACCTGAGCTGAATTATTTCCATGGGTGAGTGAATACGTTTGGCAATATAGTGTAGCAGCTGAGTAGCACCATGCACCCATCAGCAGCATAGATGTTCATGAGCAGAATGTGGACTCTCCTGGGGCTGCCCTCTGCCCAACTGTTTAATGAGCCATGGCATTGCATACCCACATAGCACATAATGAGCATTGGTCCTAATAAACAATTGTCTCACACTGCTTATCCTTTCAGATCAAGCATTTCTTTAAAAAAAGAAAATCTTCCACTGAAATATGGCCATGATGTGTTCTTTTGACTACTGTCAAGAGAGAAACAAGAGTGGTATTAATATAATGTTTCTAGGACATGAGATTTTAGAAATATAAAAGCAGAAATTTGCATGTAGATGCAACTTTTGTACAAAGACTGTAGAATTCATTAAAAAAGGGTAAAATATTTTTAATCATAAGAATAGTGTGTGTAGTTCACCGATATGGAGCGTTCTAATGCAATTCTTGTGATTTCTAATACTGCTCTGCCCTCTTGTGGTTACAGGGAGACATTACACTGCAGTGGTGGCGTAGGCTGTAATGATAATGAAACTTAGAATTATCCAAAGCAATATGTTATCTTGCTCTTAGATTGTTACTATTAATAAATAAGAAAGTGTATATACAGTGGTGTGAAAGTGTTTGCCTCCCTTTAAGATCATGCCACAGCATTTCAATAGAATTCAGGTCAGGACTTTGACTAGGCCACTCCAAAGTCTTCAAGTATCCTGGCTGTGGCTAGAGATATTGAACTAACTGTTAAGTAATGTTTTAATGGTTTATTAATAATAAAATCCTTCATTTAAAAAAAAAACCCAAAACGGCATTTTGTCTTTACTTGGGTTGTCTTTGACTAATATTTAAATTGGTTTGATGATCTGACACATAAGTGTGACAAACATAGAAAAAAATAAATAAATCAGGAAAAGAGCAACCACTTTTTCCACACAGGCCATCCTCTTTTCAGCTTATGTATTTTTTTTTTTATAGATGGTGTGATGTCTGCTTCCAGAATTTGCTGGAAATTTTTTGCTATCTTCCTGTAACTTCTCCTGCATTGTGGGCATCAATATCTTTTATTTTCAGAGACTTACACAGCTGCTTAGAGGAACCCATGGTTGTTGAGTGTCCACAAGTGTGTGCACAAGGTTAGAAGAGTCAGAGTATTTGTAAAGCTTTGAAATTGGCATCAGCTGACATTTAATAATGACATTTACTAATTACAGCTATTGCCATGAATCAGATCTAAGAAACTGATTCAGGTCTGAAACCTTGTAAAAAGAATGAGACTTTGGAACTCTTAGGGTGCCCAAACTTTTGAGTAGTGCTATAATTATTTTTATTTTACTTTTGTTCATTTCATTAAAAGTAACTACGCATCAATATTTGCTGCATATATTGTCATCGTTTTTTTCATGTCCTAGAGAGAGCGTTTTAACATCAATTCAATTACAAAATCAAAAGGTTGTGGATGCTTATAAGCAAGAGATTTTTAAAAATATCTCTGAATTTTCATTCCACTGTAAGAAACTCACTGCCAATTTGTTCAGGAATGGTCTGCAGTCATGAACTCCGCATCAGATCAAAAAGTTTTGAAGTGGACCTTTTAACAAGATTACTGGTCCTAAGCACACGAGCTAATCCACCAGGAAATGAAGCCCGTTTATATTTGTGGGATTTAAAAAGAGCAGTATATATATGCAAAAAAAATCTTGAAATTTGATTTTGCATTGAAGAGTAGTCAGAAATGTGAATAAGCCAACAAGCAGATTAGTGGACTAATTCTTTATGTAACACACTTACAAGACAGTATTTCTACTGAAAGGGAGCAATATTAGGAAAAGGGGTGTACTTATTTTCTCCAGAAAAGAATATTACATTTAATATTTTTTGTTGAATGAATGATTGGAAAAGCTACGTTTTTTTGTGGCTTTGTTCACCTTCATCTGTAGGCATTATATCAAAGAGGGTGAACTTTTACTTGTTTAAATATGTAAAAAAAAAAAATTTCCATGTATCTGAAATGGGTAACAGTTTAAAGATAAGTTAAGCTTAAGTTTTAAAATAATTGCAAAAAGTGGAAATTAACATTTTTGTTATTTTCTGTTGTGGGTCATGTTGACCTGTGGCATTTGACAAGATTATATATATTTTTCCACATTAAAAGAAAATTTGTGTAAAACTATACAATACAATACGCGCTGACCCTTAATAAGGATTTAGTATTATAAACCAATTTATCATTTTTTTTTAAAAAAGAGTATTCCTTGAATATAAAAAAATGTTTTTGGCACATCAGTGTAACGTGCTGGCGAGGACCAAGGTGCAACACACACACACACACACACTTTTGCAGCTCCTCTTCTCTCTTTCTCTGATTATTCTCTTTATTCTTGGTCTCAATCTTGTTCCGTTTCTTTTCCCTCTCTCTCTGTCTTTTCTCTTGTTGCTGGGTGTGTGCGCACTGTGCACACACACACTGACACACCCACACACACAACAGCAAACACTCAACAGAAAGTGAAGACGAGTTGGACTCAATAAGTCAAGCTCAGATGAACCAAATTACCGGCTGGTGGAAACCTTGTTGTCTTAGTTTTACAACAATGACCCAGCGAAGATTTCCGGGTCTTTCCGGGTTTAAATGGCGGCCGAGGCAGGTGGTGGTGATTACCGCTGATTATTGGGTTGCTGCTGACCCCTGCTGTTAGTGACTGGTACTGCAGCGGTTCTTACTGTCGGCTGTGGTAGTGCGTCTGCCCCGTCTGGACTGAAGAGGTACTGCAGGGGTTTGTTGCCACGCACCCCTTACAATCAGTGGGGTCAACTCCAAATTGACCCAAATCCATACAGCCGAGCAGGGATGTTTTTGACATCCAGTGTCCAGCACTATTTCAATTATTCCTCTACTCAACCACACCCACTAAAACTACCAAATTACAGATGAAGTTGGCATGTTTGAGTAGGAAAATTATCGCCCTGTGCAGGATGGTAGTTCTGTGGTAAAGGGTGTAAATGGTTTGTTACATTTGATGTGCAAATGTTTCTTAACATGCAGTAAATTCCCGCCAGCGTTTCTGTTACTGTGTGGATTTGATTAGAGGAGGAGCCTAATTGTTATGCACAGTGTATCTCTCGATAAAACCATATTCCACTTTATATGCAGAATGACAAAAAGATGATTGATAGTTTGATGACAGAAACAGTTTGAAAAAGAATTTAGTTCATTAAGAATGTTGTTAGTTTAATCTTCTGGAAGCAGAGTTTTTAATTTCTGTAATGCTTAATTTGTCTCTGCTAAAGATTTTTGCCATTTAATGCAGAGGTATTGAATTTTAACTAAATTTCTCAATGTTATAATACTTATTTTCATTATCAATTAAAGCCAAAACTGTGTATATTATTGCTTTGTTTATGTAACACAATACTTAACACTTCAGTCATCTTTTATTGTTACAGTAGATTTGTAAATGTCTGTACTTGAGGCTTGTTGGCAGTGAATCCGACTCCGAGTTCTGAGTTCAAAACCAGGACTGGGCGGCTGTGTTCCTATCTTCTATTTGTCCCTGCATTTCGGTGCCAATCTGATAACTCTGTGCCAGTGGCCTCAGAAAGAACCCAACTACCAGGAATCCAGCGGGTGATGAGCTGAGAGATCAGCATCTACATTTTACATTTACATTTATTTATTTTTCTGACGCTTTTGTCCAAAGCTGCTTCCAGGTTCAGGAACAATCAGCATAAATTCAGACATGACAACACTGA
>JBBIGC010037271.1:0-11928 GCA_037576955.1 Lepidarchus adonis
TCTCTCTCTCTCTCTCTCTCTCTCTCTCTCTCTCTCTCTCTCTCTCTCTCTTTCTCTCTCTCTCTCTCTCCCTCAGGTCAGTACTGGTCGTCCCTGAAGCCGTTGGTGGGCTCGGTGGGTCTGTCGTTCCTTGGTGCTCAGAAGGGGGACTGTGAGGAGACGGATGCAGTGAAGGCTCTCGCTTCTCTTTCTGTAGGCGTTCTGAGCGGCAAGAGGTATTCGCCCCTCCAATAAAGTGGCCATTGAGTTAATAATAAAATGCAGTATTGTCTGTAAATTTGAGCTTCTCTCTCTCTCTTTTCCTCTCTCTCTCCCTCTCTCCCTCTCTCTCTTCCTCTCTCTCTACCTCTCTCCCTCTCTCTCTCCCTCTCTCTCTTCCTCTCTCTCTCCCTCTCTCCCTCTCTCTCTCCCGCTCTCTCTCCCTCTCTCTCCCTCTCTCTCTGCAGCCTCCCTGATGAGCCTATGGAGCATGACCAGTAGGCCTTGTAGGCCATGTCCATGTTTCCTCCAGACAGTCTTACCACGGTGAAGTTCCATGTCACATGACTGCGAGAGCTGAGACCTCTCGCTGCCTTAGGACCAGCAGTGCCTTCGACGGGAGGGGCTGTGGCGATGTCACTTCCTGTTTCACTCCTATGCTATTTCCTCCTGGGTGTCCCGTGGACCCCGCTGTGGGGTTCTTCTCAGAGGAAGGACCTCAAAGCCCAGGACCTTCTCCCAGACACGTACACTGAGACATCAGCAGGTGAAGGAATACCACCTTTGAGCTGCTCCCTCACACACGTTCTCGCCCTTATTCTGTTCTCCAGCTTGGACCTGGAACATTCCGGGGTGAAGGCTCTGCAATTCATTCCCTCGTGCCTTGTGGAGCGGAACAATCCACTCCTGCTGGAGATGAGCAGCAGAAGCTGAGAAGAACAGATTGTTTGCTCTGAAAGTCATTTTTGCCATCCTCATTGGCTGGGGATTT
This sequence comes from Lepidarchus adonis, assembly GCA_037576955.1. Lineage (NCBI taxonomy): Eukaryota > Metazoa > Chordata > Actinopteri > Characiformes > Lepidarchidae > Lepidarchus > Lepidarchus adonis. Next base: position 971 of record JBBIGC010037271.1, read on the forward strand.
TCTAGCACCTGGCAACCCAACCATAGTGTTTCCTCACAATAGTGGGTCCTCTCCCTCTCTCTCTCTCTCTCTCTCTCTCTCTCTCTCTGTCATTTCATCCACAACATTAACCACTAAAGAAGGAAATGAAGGACAAATAGTTTATTCTTAACATATAATATTATTTTTTTTTGCACTGTGCATTCCATAATGTGAACAATTATATTTTTGTTTCTTAGTTATTGCAGACCTATGGGAAAGTAAGGTTATTCACTTAACATTAGATCTTCTTTTTAGTGAAGCAAAGCAATTTTTCTATTTCTTTTTTTTTTTGTCTGTTGCAGTCTGTGCACATTCATTGACTCGCAACCCGAGTGTGTAGTGTGTGTTAAGCCTTGTGCTCCTGAAAAGCCGAATTATTATTCAAATGCACACACACACACACACACACACAAACACACACACACACACACACACACACTGCGTCAGTGCAAAAACACACAGCGAGTGTTGCACTGCTTTAACCTATGACCACTGTAAAGGAGATATCACTGAACATAAACCAGGCTGAGCAGTTTCAACCCTCACGTTCTTGTGGAGAACCTCGTTCTTTAGAATCAGAACTGCAGGAACTGCAGATTGAACCTGTTTTTGACCAAATTCCAACGTTTTGGGAGAATATCCGAATGCTCTTCAATATGAAAATTAATTTTTACATTTTTACATTGTATTTGGTGGTAATTTTAGTGTGTTGGTTAATTTTATAGAGTTCATTCTCCAAACGGCTCAGTTTAACTACAGTCAAACACTCAGATAACACCCATAGACTTAAAATTTTTTTAAATATTGTACAAAAATATGCAAAATAGTTTAATGAGGCCTACATTAGCGCAAAAATAAAAAACCCAAAATTAAAAACATACAAATATCCACATAGTTGAATGTTCTACCAGCTATGTGCACGTTTCAGAAAGATTAGAAATGACCATATGTAAGAACCATTATTCCAATATTCTGATGCCAGTTTTGTTATAAAACTATACATAAATACAGCGCTACCATCACACTGCAACCTCCATTACACCATGTTGTTTTTATTCAATTTGAACAGCTCTTTACAGTGTGTGGACATGCTTATGATGACTGGACCAATAGAAACAATCCAAAAATTATACAAATTATACATTTATTGATATATTTAAAAAAATGTCTAATATTGCCCAGTTTGCTAGGCTCTTTCTCCTGTACATGGAGAATTTCTGCATTGTTTTCCTTGTAACTACTAAATACTAAGCCAACCCTGGGAATTTAAGGAATTTAACGTTTAATGTAACATACAGGTTTCTGTATTTTTTTAACATTTACCACCTTATAGTTTTTAAAATTTTTTTTATTTTCTCAACAAATCTTTTTCCTTTGTGTAATTTTTTTTTAATTATTCTGAAACATATACGACCAAGGCCAAAGTAATGTGTACAATGTGGATTGTTTAATCTGCAAAGCAAAAAGGTTAAATTCGTTTTTGGGTGGTTCAAAACAGAACATGAGGGTTAAACATCTCAGCTTCCTCATATCTTCAGCTTCATCACTTTTTTGGTCTCCAAACCAGGATTTCCTCGCACTTGACCAAAATTCTGGACCAGAAGGTTCAAGTATGTGTTGAACGTCTTTGACCCGACCAATGATCATGGAGCCAGAAATATCTTAACTCATCTTTCCGCTTATGTTATGCGTTTCGTTCCGGATGAATCCAGTCTTTAAACCTGTGGATGCTTCTTGAACAGCTTTTTTTCCATCATCTGCGCTCAGAAGTTACTGAAAGTTTCATTTTAAGTTTTTTTTTAAATGTATATATACGTTTTCTGATGGTGATTATGTTCCACTCCAACCGAGTTCCCCCCGGTTCCATCCCATTTACCCCAAATGTAGAGGATCAGCCAGGACACGTCCTGCATCTGAAGGTTGCTTCTTTAGTTTTACACTGGAGCTTGGTGGTAGTTTTACACCACTTGCATGGTGCTAACTGCATGTCGAATTCACCACACCTCAAACCAGTGATCTCGCTTCAGTGGTTTCTGACACTGGACGACTCCCTGTTCCCTATGTGGCTGGGCTAAAGTATGCTCCCGTAGCTCAAAGCAGTAGCCGATATCTCTAAGGCTCTTGCTTGTAGTTCGTATTGTGGCTAATTGACTACATTTGAGACGTGAGGGGTGTCCATTCGATTTTTTACACGTGTTATTACAGCTCGAGTTTCTTGACTGTGCATTTTTGTCGCTGTTGTCACGTTACTGCGTCTTAACGACCAGTTGGCCAGAATTGGCTGTAGTGCACTGAATCACTGAACCAGATACTGTATACTGTGTGGGAGCTTTGACATATGCGGTCTAGGTGGGCGTGGCTTAACTATGTACAGCAGCAGTCTAAAGTTTGGGCCCAATCGAATCTTACGTACAGTAATCAGCCATAACATGAAGACCACCTGCCTAATAGTGAGTAGATCACCCTCGTGCTGCTGAAACAGCTCTGACTGTGGGAATCAGAGCAGGTGGAGACCATGTTGCCGGTTCACCACCGATATAGACCTGGGACGCTCCACAAGACCTGCCGTTCTGCAGATGCTCTATACAAGGAGGCTCCTGCTTCCAGCAAAACAACTCCAAGAACTGACTGTTCACTCGCAGCCGAATATATATTCCCACCTCACCTAGCGGTGAATTTAATGTTATGGCTGATGTACCTACGACAGACTGTGGTTCATTTTTGCATTTCTAAATCCTGATTCGTCTTATTATATTTTTTTTGATACAATCAATTTTTTAGCAGCCAATAAACATTACCAACCAAGTCATATAATAACATCTTAAAATAAACATATAAATAATGAAATAGTCAAATAAATACAGGAACATTGTTCTCAGTCTGAAACTTTATTAGAACGTGAAGCTAACAACAGTTACCGACAGCAGGAGAAGGCAAAAGCCAATCACATTCCACCTACTGAACACACATTGTGTCTCCACCAATCACAGTGGTGATGTGTGTTTGGGAGGCGGGGCCTCATGTAGCGAGTGCTGTTTAATCCTCTGTGAACCAAGACGCATTGTGTTAGACAGTGATGGAGCTACGCTTCTGTCTGATTTTTGATGGTGGTTTGCAAACAACCAATTTTTTTACTGCCATCTAGGGGCCACAAATGGTTCCTCAGTAATAAAACACCCTACAGACTGAGTTTGTCAATTTAAAAACATTTCTTTGCAGCCCGATACAAAATGTTTCCCAGCCCAGTACCGGTTTGCGGCCCGGTAGTTGGGGACCACAGCTTTAGAGTGCTGCTGTATTTGTGCTGTTCCCGTCGGCCCATCGCTGGAAGACCCATGAAGCCGTCGCTGTGCGCTAGTTAGTTTCAGATTTGACCCTGAGTTTGTGTATATGATGGAAATGCTCCAGCGCTTAAACACCGGTGACCAAATGCCACAGATTTACCTCCATACACTGTATCATACCAAATATTCCATAAGTGGCTACTTACAGATGTTACAATGCGTCCACTACACCGGCACTGCCCTAATAAGGTTTGGGGACAACTCAGCTAACTTTGAGAATCAAATTCTTATTTTTTATTCATTTGCAGAAATGTGTTACATTAAATGGAAAAAAAATATAATTAGAAATCAATTGTCTGAGCAAAATACGAAGTAAACAACTTCAGTCTTTGGATTTGGCAGAAAGGCAATTTGTTTTGCACCTTCGGGTCGAAAATTAGACCCTCGTCACAAGATGGCCTTACACCTACGCCTCCTTCAGTGCCTTTAACACCATAGATGAACCACGTCACTCAAGAACCACGTCACTCAAGCACCATCCTCTCTTAGCTTGTGCTCATATTGTACGAAACAAAAAGGTTTTTGAAAGTTCTGAGGCAGTTCAGGGGTTTCAGGAGGATTTCTTTGCACTGGACCAAAATTCTGGACTTGGCTTTGAGCAGAACACGTTCAAACATGTGGTGGACGTCATCGAGCCGACTGTCATGGAACCAGAAATGTCTTAACTCGTCTTTCTGCTTGTCCATTTCCTCTCGAAACAGTCTTACTCCAAAGCTGTTCATCGTATGTGAAGCTGGGTGATAAACACGCCCCTGCTTTACCATCAGCTTAAAATGTTACAGCAGGTAAAACCGTTATAAACGTAAAGTAGCAAAACGAATGCATTTACACATGTTTACATATCAGGGAGCATTTATTTCCATGTTTATATGAACTGTGAGTCAGGATCTTCTAAAAGTAGGCCATGTTGCCTTGAGGAGCCTCCAAAAAGTCCTTCAGGTTAACCGGACGCCTTTAAATTCAATATGGTGGTAAAATGTCCCTAAACTTTTTACGGGCTGTGTTTTCAACATTCCGAATTCTGGAAGTGTGTTGGCGTGGGGGGTTCACCTTGTTGTATGTCAATCTCATTGACCTTTGCTATTCTGCCATGTCGCCTTTTACCAAACCACTATGACTTTCTGTGTTCCTGTACATATTATAGTTTATATCTATCGTCTGTGTCTGTGCCGAGGTTGTTGTGACGACTCTGGGTTCTTAAGCCTAAGCCCAGGAGAACCTGCAGACTGTTTAATTGCAGTTAACCTGAATCAGATGACAGACAGATTGCTCTGACAGCCACCTTGCTGCGTAATCAGGTGTCCGCCGTTCAGGTAAAGTGAGACACCTTTCGGTATGAGAACAGGCCTTTAGAACCACTCGCCTCCATCACGTTATCGCCAAACCTGCTTTTCTGGAGTTTTACGGTAAACAAAACCACCTACAGTGATTGATTTATAGAGGCTTCTCGAAATCCCCCCATAATTCAATGCTTGAGGTTTAGTGTGACCTGGATTTGACTGGGATTTCTTTACAGTAGCGGTTAATGGAACCAGGCGTCTCCAACAAATTGTATCTCCTGGTGATGATGGTGAAAGAGTGAAGCTGAACTAAATCAATTTTGGGGACCTGCATGTACCCAGGACAGCATGAGACCCAAAAGCTTCTCCACACTCTGGTAGAACAATGTCTCAGGCATCACCATCTCGTGTGTGTGAGGGAGCTTTGAAAGGAACCAAACGCCTGATTCTTTTCACCACCATTCAATTCACCAGCTTATCACTTAAAACTCAGTTTTTACATTTTTACCACCTAATTATGCAAAAAATTCCCGTCTAGAGCTGAATGTAGAGAGCACGGTCCCGAGATATGCCTTCATTTTGTTTTAGATTGGGTTTTATCATTCAGTTTCCCCTCGAGAGCAAATGTTTCACCCAAAGTGCTTAATGCCTTAATTCTTTACTAAATAAATACAGGGGGTCTTCAAATTATGTCGGTTCTGTTGCTACCAGGGTGATGTTAAAACTCATTTAAATAAACACCTATGTGTGTAATGCAATGGGGCCGTTCCTCTGTCAGTCCACCAGAGGGAGACATTCAGCCACCTGAGGCTCTGTTATGCCTTTTTCTGAGCATTTTATACAATCTACTTTCACTTCCAATTTTACACTGTAATTTCTTTTTTACATAACCACGTATAGACGTAAATCAAGGACTCCCTGTAATAATCAAATGACATCTATTAAATTTACACTCACTTTAAGGCCTGAATTTAGTTTAGTGCTGCCGAAGGACGATGCTGGACTCTAGCTAGTTTGACATTCCTGCGCTGATGTTCCTGTCACACAGTAAATGTGTGTAGTATATTTTTAAGATGGCTTTGTGCATTCGTACTGTTTTGGTATACCTCCTGACTGGGTTTGTACTCTTTCTTACGCTCTCGTTAACGCAAAAAAACCCAAAACCAAATAACAAAAAACAAAGGCGGGTTATATTTTGTGCTTTGTTATTGTGCCTGTAAGGACTAAAGACTTGTCGGCCACTGAGCCACTAACGTCTTACTTTTTTCCTCAAGTTTTTATCCTCTTTGAATATTATGTATATATTAATCAAGACCAAAAAAGAACACCCACGTGCCTTCAGCCGTCACTTAGCATCTCCACTAACTGGACCTTATTAACAAAGACAGAAAAAGCTTTTTCCAAACCTACATGTACTTTACTATTACTGTTATTTCTTATTCGCCTGTTATTCCTTTGTATGTATAGAAAAGAATGTCTATTTTGTATTGTCTATCTCTGCCCAATTAAAACAGAAAGCATCTTATTTGCCTGAAATTTTGTTTGTTTGTTTGTTTATTTGCTGTTGCTGGTGTTTTTGTTTTAAGACGTTAGTTTAATATTTTTACTTTGGACCGTACACGTAAAATTTGATGCTGGGTTGGGTCAGAAGTACGTATATATATATTCTATTGAGTTATACGTCTCACCTTTCCTTTTAATTACAGTGCATTCATTTTGGAACTGTCCATTCTTGCTTAATACATGAGCTGCTTCTTGCATGATAAAGTTTCATCTGTTTTTAATGCACCGGTGTATGTATCTATAGTTAAGCCCAAAATTATTCAGAATATTAGCAAATTTTGATATATATATATATATTTAATGGGGCAGCCATAGACCAATGGTTAGAGAAGTGAGTTTGTGACTGAAGGGTTGCAGGTTCGACTCTCGGAACCGGACAGCAGGCTGAAGTGCCCTTGAGGAAGGCACCTAACCCCCAACCGCTCACCATGTACGTCGCTCTGGATAAGAGCGTCTGCCAAATGCTGTAAATGGAAATGGATTTTTTTTGTTTAAAACTGTTGCCAATTAATCAGGAAAATTAGGATTTTTTTTCCCATAGAGTGTGATAATTTGAAATGGGTTTGAATAATTTTAGACAAACTTTTTTTAAAAAAAAATGATTTCTATTTTCATTAAAATATTTTGCACATTGTTGTATCCTGTTTTGACGCACCTGCATTCACCAAATCTGTTGGTCAAATTAAAAAATGTCAATATTTGCCAGGGGTATGAATACTTTTGCGCTTAACTATTTGGGCTATATATATATATGTGTGTGTGTGGAAATTAATGCTGTTTATCTGCATTTATCTGCAGTGATGCACTTGAACAAAACCACTAACAAAAGCAGATTTTTCAGTCATTTATTCAACAAAAATATCATCAGTTACAATATTCCTCTGTGGAGAAAGTAAATACACCCTTGACTTTAGAAGCTTTATTAGAAATTTGTTATTAGAAATAACCTCTTGCAGGTGTTTTGTATAACGGTCCCCTAATGTTTATACACACCAACCAGCCAGAAGATTAAGACCACTGCCAGGTGAAGTGAGCAACACTGACTCTAGCTATTTCATTACAGTGGCTCAGGAGGGTGGGACATATTGGAGAAGAAGTGAACAGTCAGTTCTTGAAGTTGATGTGCTGGAAGCAGGAGTGTAAGGATCTGAGGCCTCATTGTGATGGAGAATCTCCAGAACAGCAGCTCTTGTGGAGTGTTCCAGCTCTGCAGTAGTTGGTACCTACTGGTGAATGGGGTGAATGAGAGGGTCATGAGCGCCCAAGGCTCACTGATGCCCGTCCATCTGATGGTTTTTACGTTATGGCTGGTTGGCGTATATATGGGTGCATTACTGTCGATGCATTCATATCCAACAGCTAAATATTGTGATGGTATAAAATGCGTAAAAAATATAAAAGGTGTGAAGAATTTAGAATTTCCGACTTTAATGGGTTAAATGTGTCGTTCTACAGGAAAAAGCTGCTGTAGTTTATTATTTTCTGTTTATTTTACTCAATACTTCTCCCGCTCTGCAGCTTTTTGTCCCCTGGTTCAAATATGCGCCTTATAAACGCATCTAATTGTATGAAACCGAACAGGAGAGCGCGGACGTTTTTGCGGCGAGGAACGCTTTCTCATTGCTTGCCAAGCAGACGTAAATTAATTGAGGCCTCTAACCAGCAGAGAGGGAAAAAAACAAGTTTATTTGCTCGTGAAGTCTGGCTCAGCAGACACTTCGTCTTAATGAAGTAATTAGGGATGTCTGGGGCTTAACGAGGCTTTAACGAACCCTCCCTACGCATCGTTAAGACAACGACCAAGACTTCCAACTCTGCAAGAGCACAAGCGACAATCAAACACTGCTTTACTGAGCAAGCGGACAGTGTCGAAACACAGGTAAAGGCTTAAATTCTTCTAAAACGTACAAAATATATCATGTTAATCTAAACAACATTCTCCATAACATGTAAAACGCAGCACCCGCTCAAAAGTGGGTGAATTATCAGCATCTGCATTCTTTGAGTGTACACAAACGAAGCTAAAGCACATGCACGGGGGATTTAGGGGCTCAAGCACCTGCCCCGTTGCCCTAGAAAAAAACAACCCTCCCATCCCATCAACAATTTTATCAATCAGTTGCTATATACATTGACACACCTGCCTAGACAACAAGGGAACAGTCAGTTTTTGAAGTTGATGTGCTAGAAGCAGGGTCTGAGGCCCTATTGTGATGGAGCATCTCCAGAGCAGCAGGTCTTGTGGAGTGATCCAGCTCTGCAGTAGGTAGTACCCACCAAAGAAGGAGAACTGGTGAATTGGCCACAGGGTGAAGGACACCCAAGACTCACTGATGGGCGTTGGGAGGAGGAGATCCTGCTCAACATTAGACTGGTGGTCTTTATGTTTTGGTTGATTGGCGTATGTCCATAGTTTCGTTCCTCCAGCTTCGTGGGCCTTTATCCTAATCTGGGTCGCGGGGAACTGTAGCCTGTCCCAGTGTTTATGGGGCAGAGCAGTGCCCTGGATCCATCTCAGAGTGAGCACACACACACACACAGATGTGTTTAAAAAATAACACACTACATGAACACATCTGTTCTGAGTGTGTGAACGGCGAGTGCATCGTCTCTACGTTTAAACGCAGTTATAAATCAGGACACACACACTCCAGGCTTTTCTTCAGATGTTGGTTCTCTCTGTAAGCGCTCAGGTTCCTGGATTCACTGCTTTGAGGAACGTCCAAAGGGTCCATTTACAAAAGTCCATGTCCAGACTAAAGCCAGCACTCGCTCTCTGGTCTGATCCTCAGTTTAAAGTTCTGCTGGAAGTTGATCAAATTTAATAAAGTGGGCGATTTTAATCCAGTATGAATCTGTTTGTAGTTTTTACTCTCTGATGGTAATCACCATGGAGTCATTTTATTCCAGTATGAATTTGGCGTGTGTGTATTATTTACTGGCTGATGGTAAAGCCTGTCGTGTGAAATACAGTAGGAATCTGTAGAATGTGTCATTTTTTAATCTGGCCGTAATAAATGCAAAATAATTTTGTTACAGTATGAATCTGCCTGTATCTGTAGTGTTTACTGTTTGATGGTAAGGCCTGTGGTGTGGAATCCAGTATGTATCTGCAGAATGTATTGTTTTTAGCCTGACTGTAATAATTGTGCACTTATTTTAATCCATTAAGAATCTACAGTGTGTGTAGTATTTACAGTTTAATGGTAAAAACTGTGGCGTTGTTTTAATCCAGTATGAATATGAAGTGTGTGAAATATTTACAGCCTGGTGGTAATAACTTTGGAGTAATTTTAATCCAGTATGAATCCAGAGTGTATGTAGTGATTACTGTATGCGGGTAATAAATGTAGGGCCATTTCCATCCGGCATGAATCTGCAGTGTGTGTATATGTTTTTTTTTTTACTGTCTGACAGTAAAGACTGTAGAATATTTTTAATCCAGTATGAATCTGCAGTGTCTGTAGCGTTTACAGTCTGGTAGTGATAACAGTGGAGTTATATTAATCCAGTATGAATCTGAAATGCAGAAAATGGTGGGAACATGTCCCCAGTGTAAATGATGTCTCTGGCTGAAGGTATTTTGGTACAATCTGAATACTGCGGTTCCTGTTCTATCGTACGGTCGCTCCTGGAAAAACAGCTCCAGCTCCAGTACAAGGACTGACTCTGGGTCAGTGTGTGTCCAGCATTATCCTCCAGGTCTACAGACGGTCATCTCCTTTGTGGAGAATAAACTCAGTGTTTCTTCTCTCTCTCAGGAGTTCTGGTTCTAGTCCTGGTTGTGGTTCTGGTTCTAGTCCTAGTTGTGGTTCTGGTTGTGGTTCTGGTTGTGGTTCTGGTTGTGGTTCTGGTTCTAGTCCTGGTTGTGGTTCTGGTTCTAGTCCTGGTTGTGGTTCTGGTTGTGGTTCTGGTTGTGGTTCTGGTTCTAGTCCTGGTTGTGGTTCTGGTTGTGGTTCTGGTTGTGGTTCTGGTTGTGGTTCTGGCTCTAGTCCTGGTTGTGGTCCTAGGGTCCGGGGGCTGAGGGGGTGGGATCTGCAGACAAAAAGAAGCAGAAATAATTTTTTAAATATTAACATTGAAATAAAAGTGCGTAAACATGCCTCAGTCTGAAAGTGGTGATCCGTCTGTGTCAGATTCATAACAGGAATCAAGTAGATTTAATAATCTTATAATGTCATAGCAGAGGTTTGGACTTTGCCCCTGAGATCAGAAGGTTGCAGGTTCAAGTCCCAGCCCGGGCACCACTGAGGAACCCTTGACCAAAGTACCGTCCCCACTACACTGCTCCCCGGGCGCTTCTGTTGACGGCAGCTCACTGCTCCATGTGTGCACGTGTGATGCAGAGAATAAAAAATAAATAAAAATAAATCTTAACCTAAAACTTTAGTCTAAAATTTAGTCTAAATCCTAATTTTAACACGTATTTAAGTCTGTTAATACAAACTCTAATCTTACTCTTAATCCTCACCTTAAATTAAATCTAACCCTGAACCTAACCTTAACCCTAACCCAGAGCTTAACATTATTCCTAATCCAAATATTAATCTTAATCAAGGTTATGTTTAAGATTAGATTTACATTTTTGGTTAAATTTAGGGTTAAAATGAGGATTAGATTTTAGTATAGTTAGGGTTAAATTTAATACTTAGATAGAATTGTTAATATTCAACTTACATTTACATTTACATTTATTCATTTGGCTGATGCTTTTGTCCAAAGCGACTTCCAGGTTCAGGAAACAATCAAG
>JBBIGC010037291.1:0-11927 GCA_037576955.1 Lepidarchus adonis
TATCAGTACATTGCAGAAAATAATGAACTTTATCACAATATGCTAATTTTTTGAGAAGGACCTGTATATATGTGTGTATTAGTGTTGGGTGATGTCTAACAAATGTACACATGAATTTCTCTACAACAAATTGAAGGGGTTAAAGCATTACTACCACCAGATATTTGGCCATGCTTTTTACCAACCTTAACAGAAGGTGAAGAAAATGTGGTAAAACAGATATTTGTGGGTTTGTGACTGAGAGGTCATTGGTTTGATTCCCCAAACCAGCCAGCAAGATGAAGTGGAACCTGGCAGTGCCAAGTGTATATGTAGAGACTAAGTTCCCGGAAACATTAGACAAGACCTGCTTTTCTGGAGATGTTCTAGCCATCACAATAAGACCCTCAGATCCTTGTTCTAGTGCTTCCAGCTCATCAACTTCAAGAACTTACTGTTCACTTTTGTGGGGCTGTGGATGGCAGGAAGTAAGTGTGAGGCAGGAACCATGACAGAGCCCCCTCCGTAAGGAGCTACTCCAGACTGGGCAGGACTAAGAACAAGGAACGAAACAACAGGATTCCCAAGATTCCAGCAACAGGACAGAAAATCTATGGACAAAACATTGCACAGAAAATGGTAAAGACAGAAACGCAGACATAAGGACATACTACAAACTACAGACCAGGACAAGAAAAAAAATGAGGCCCAGGTGAAAAATATAGAATGAACCAAACGCCAGGACAGAGACACAAGGAAACTAAGACCAAGGATCACAACACAATGGCCAAAAACATACTACATGCAAGACAAGGAACCCAGCTAAAACAGAACAGACAAAACACAAAAGACATATACACGGCCATGACAGGAGAAGTCAAAGACCCAAAACGGACAGCAAACAAGACTGAAACACAGTACAGGTTTACAAAAACAGAACTGGACCAACAAGACCATGAATCGATATTTGAGATAATGCTCAACGTAGCTTAGAAGGGACCAAACACTGGGCTAGGTTATATAGACATGACGGCTAGAACCACAAACAAATGAAACGCACACACCCTGGGATAGAAACACGAGTACTTAGAACAAAGACCACTATCTAGACCTGAAACAAGAACTGAAAGGACAGAACAGACTAAGGGCAAGACTGACTGAAAATAAAAACCACAACAACAAAGTACGACCAGAAAAAAAACTAACATATAAGATCAGATTATGACTTAACCTAATACAACCACCGAGTAATAAACAGAAGCATACAACTGGTAAAACTAAGCTCACTAACACTTATCACAGGACAAGGCTTGTAATATACTTAAAACTGCAACAAACAGGACAGGGACCAACAGAATGAGCATAAGAACAGGGAAAAAAATGGACAAAGGCACATACACAAACAGAAACAACAAATGATTCAGTCCATTAAGGAAGCGCAACGGCCCTACAGTACTTGTCCTGGCCACACTGGCAACACAAGCTGAAGCAGGACGACCTGGGGCTGAGGCAAGAGGAGCCAAAGCTAGGACGGGACCCGTGACCAGAAGAACTAAGGCTTGGGATTGGGTGGGATGAACAAACCTACTACACGGCCACGGCGACTTGCACGTTCCATAATCATAAAGGGTCCTCCCCTGGAGTATTTAAGGGGTACTGCAGTTGAGGTTCCGCCCCTCTGCGTGCACTGGCTCTTGTCCTCCTGCAGAGCTTTCCTTTCCTCTCTGCGTGTCCTGAAGCTGGAAACCCTTCCGTAGACTCGGAGGCAGGTTTAGCGTCCTGGTCCGCTGGACTACAAACCACAAAATGTTCCTCACTCAGGAAGGCCCTCCTGCTGATCAAGAGCCGGTTTTCTGCCGGATCAGTGAGCCCTGTGAGGTTTTCACACACTCATGGAGAAAATTCCAAGTAAAAGAATTGAAGAATTTATCTGCTATAAAAAGCGTTTGCAAGTTGTGATATCTGCCAGAGGAGGTTTTGCGAAGTACTGATTATTTATGGTGTAGAGTGCCACAATGTTTTTATTTTTATTTATAAATGTTTTTTTCAGTTTATGACATAGAAAGTAACTGTGCATCAATGTTTGCTGAAAATATTGTGCATTTTTTCCTTTTCCTAGAGAGACTGTTTACGTCTTTTCAATTAAAAAATGACCAAAATATGTTATTTTATAGGGGTGGCCAAACTTTTGCATGAGACTGTACATAGACTAGACGTGAGACACCTGGTGGGGCTGGAGATGGAGCCAATAAGGAACAGGTGGGAACATATCCCACAATCCCCACAGGTGCCACTGTAATGAAGTAATTAGATGCTCCTTTCACCTGTCAGTAGTCTTAATGTTATGGCTGAATGGGGTCGAATGGGCTTCCATTCCATCCCAGTGACCATGGCTGAAATCTCCATGGTGGGGATTTCCTTTAAGTGACCTCTGCCCTTTTTGTTCTGCTTAATTACTCGTAAAAATGGGAAAAATTGAATTTGTGTGTGAAGCAGCGAGTGCGGCGTATAAATCCACAGTGAGGAATAATCAGCGATGTCTCATTGATGGATGAGTGAGTTCAGACATGAGAGAGCCTCCTAGAGCCCCAATGATTTCCCATGTCGGGTCATTTTCTCCTTGGTAATGAGGACATATTGACTGCTCATAACAACAAATCTGTTTTTTTCTTTCTCTTTCTTACTTTGCAGTTGAAGTGGCTGCGTTAAGTCTTCAAATTACTCAGTGTCCTCGTGCAGCCCACAGCACATGCATATATTCATGAATGTAAACATCTTCATTTAGCTTTGGAAAAGCAATGTCGTGTGCCTGGGTGACCTGGAGAGGTTGAGGATGAATAATTGCTGAGGTTTGTTTTGCACTTTTTGCTTGTGTTTAGCGTTAACCCCCTGAAATGGAGAATTTCTTTGTGTAGTTTTGCTGTGTAATTATGTAATTAAATGCAATTACATATTTACTGTCATACTAACTCAGACTGGCAGCTAAAACATGCATTTCCCTCTGAATTCCTCCTGTTCTGTACAGGAGTGTTTATTGAGGTGTTTATGGGCTAATATCCTCTATTCTAAAATGTAAGTCTTTATTGGGGTGTTTATGGACTTATATTTTCTATTCTAGTGTACAGGGGTGTTTATAAGGGTATATGAGTGTTTATTGATGTTTTAATGGACTAATATCTTTTATTCTGGCCTATATGAGCACTTGTTAAGGTTTTTTTAGACACCTATAATAACTCATATTCTAGCGTACAGAAGCATTAGGTGGTTGTGGATTTAGATCTCCTATTCTAAAGCACATGAGTGTTTATTGATGTGTTTATGGACTGATGATCTATTCTAATATTCAGGAGCATTTATCAAGGTCTTTATGGAATAAAATCTCAATCTGGTGTATAGGAGCATTGATTGAGATGTTTATGGACGGATGTCTCCTATTGTAGTGTACAGGAGCATTGATTGAAGTATTAATGGACGTATATCTCCTATTGTAGTTTACAGGAGCATTGATTGAGGTGTTTATGGACTTATCTCTTATTGTAGTGTACAGGAGCATTGATTGAAGTATTTATGGACGTATATCTCCTATTGTAGTTTACAGGAGCATTGATTTGAGGTGTTTATGGACTTATCTCTTATTGTAGTGTACAGGAGCATTGATTGAGGTGTTTATGGACGTATATCTCCTATTCTAGTGTACGGGAGCATTGATTGAGGTGTTTATGGACGTATATCTCCTATTCTAGTGTACAGGAACATTGATTGAGGTGTTTATGGATGGATGTCTCCTATTGTAGTGTACAGAAGCATTGATTGAGGTGTTTATGGACGGATGTCTCCTATTCTAGTGTACAGGAGCATTGATTAAGGTGTTTATGGATTGGTATCTCCCCTTCTAGTGTACAGGAACTTTAAAGGGGTGGGGGGATTATGGACTAATATCTCCTAGCGTACAGAAGCACTAATAAAGATGTCTCCTACTCTAGTGTACAGGAAAACATCTGTATCACAAACACACACATTATGCTGGTAGGAGGTTTTGCATGTGGGCTAAACTATAAAGTTTGGCATAATGATGTAACAATTGTGTTGCCCTGTCCTTTTGTTTTTCTTTGCCACATAGTTTTCTTTTGTTTTTGCATTTCCCTGTTCTAGCTGGTCGTAGCCATGCCCTCTGTTTATCACCCGTTCCTTGTCCAGGTGTGTGTAATAGTGTCTTAGTACTTATACCCCTGTGTCTTTTGTTCTAGGGTGGCGTTTGCTTATATGTATTGTTCCTTCTATGGCTTTATTTGAGATGTTACTTGTGTTCTTTCTTTGGTGAATATAGTAAGATTTCACTGCCCTGCATCTACTTCCTACATTCGACCCAGGACCGTTATAAATGATGTGTACGTCTTGTACATGGTGACAGTGTTTTCATGAATCAAGATGCTTTTGACATGATTCATCATCATTAATCGTACACCATTGTAATGGCTTGGATAATCCTGGGCTGTGTGGGTGTCAGGTCTGTCGGCTCTTTAAAGATGAAAATGAATGCGAGAGCAAACAGGCCGCATGATTGAGCTGCATTATTTACATGTAATTAGCTGTCTGGTCTCCATGCTTGACCTCGTTCATCCTCTCCAGCCACACTAATGGCTACCTGAGTGTTCAATTGATTATGACGTGTTCGCTTTGAAGTGATTAACGCACCCTCGCTGCAACATTAGGGGAGCACTCAGGTAGCAGTTAGGTTTACAAACAGGCGTCCCGGGACTGGCTTGCGCTGGGCCTGTGTCTGTACATTGTAAATGTTTCGCACTAGGTCTGTTTCTATATCAGCTTCTCTACATGATTATAGTGAAATATATGTGTATGTATGATGGAGCTGGGTGATATTTCGAGTATACTCGATGTGTCTCGGCTTGTTCCACATACGATGTAGTAAATGACTATTGTGACCATCCAGTATCAATCGTAACGTTATTGTTAAACTGCATTTACTTCGCTTTCAAGTTTCACATTTCTGCGCCGTCGAAGCAGACAGTTCGCTCCCCCGCCACCCAGGAAACTCTCCCAGCACATGCGTGTTTTGTACTCGACTAATAGTGGAGAGAAGTGAACCTGCGGAGATCAGTGAAAGGCCATGCAATTACAGAGACATTAATTAGAGATGGAGGCGGACGGATTGGTGAAAAGTGGCACTGTTATTGATTTATAACTTCATTATTTATAAATTCAGTTTAAAATAAAGAGTTTGTTGTATTAAACTTTGGTTTAAAATAGTTATGTTAAGCTGGTTTAAAATGAAGAGTTCTCTTTTATTTAAAATAATGTTTGCTATATTAAACTTTGGTTTAAAATAAAAGCGTTTACTTTGTTAAACTTTGGCTAAATTCATTATATTGCTGCAATTTTATGCAATATAGGGCTAAATTTATCATTTATACATTTCAAGGTATCAAGATATTTATTGTGTATCGCAATATAGCCAAAAAATATTGCAATATTATTTTTATGCCATATGGCCCAGCCCTAATGTGTGACATGGTCTACTTCCCACTGTAGCGTAGCTGCAACTCCATGTGTGTTATTAGAAATGTTACAGTGAATGTTTTGATGGGTTCTAGTAATATGTAATGTAATATAATGCTGGAATTAAATAATGGTGTCATAAACACTGTGGAATCTTTCATGTTAGTCATACGCTCACTGTCTGTATCACCACTGGACTCAAACTCTTGTTTGTGAATGTGCTGCTCTCCATGGCTCTGGAGTCACACAGTAGTGTGGATCTCCTGGTATGGAGTCTGTGTGGAGATGGGGGCAGTTGTGTGGGTGGGGTATTTATAGAGGAATCCCACCACCTACTGCTGGAGTTTGACACATTGTTGCTGGCATAGGATTATCCATGGCGTTACCATATATGTATTAATAACACAATAGTAAAAACTATTTTAAATATTATCAGTACCAGTATATTGTAAATACCCCTATAGCTCTTTAATTTTTGTGAAAAGTACATCAGGCAGACAGGAAAGTGTTACTTATGATGGTGTGCAATGCTGCAGTAGAGTAGAAATGAAACGTCAAAGCTTTATTTGTCTAATTAGCTCTTTCTTGGCAGTTTGTCGACATATTTACCCCATGAGCGGCGTTGCATTATGTTGGTAATTTTTTTCCTCAGACGAGAGCAGAGGCAGGGCAAAATAATTTTGAAAGCCATGCAAGGAAACGAGCCAAGCAAAAACACTGATGCAACAATTAATTAAACTTGTAGTTACTTCTGGTATTTATTTTATTTATTTATATACATTTTATTTTCTGTTCTTTAATTGTATTTATTTTTTTTGTTTGACATTTGAGAACAACCTTGTTGTCATCATGAACATATGGTGTGTGTGTGTATGCACTTTCCTCTCACCTTGTGTGCAGACCTGTCAACTGTCCTGTTATGTTTCCTGTAACCACCTGCCTAATATTTAATAGGTCCTTCTCATGATCAGCCAGAACATTAGGACCACCTGCTTAATATTGAGTAGGTCCCTCATGCTGCTGAAACAGCTCTGACTGTGCTGCACTGTGTGTCTGACTCCTTTCTATCAGAGCAGCATTAACATTCTGTACAACAGGAGCTTCTCTTTGAGATCAGACCAGATCAGAAGTGTCCAAAGTCGGTCCTGGAGGCCGGTGTCCTGCACAGTTTGGTAGTTCCCTTCCTCAAACACACTCACTGAACCTGACAATTAACCGGTGTGTTACCTGGTGAGCTTGATCAGGGAAATCACCAAAATGTGCTGGAAACCGGCCTCCAGGACCGGAGCTGGACACCCCTGGACCAGATCAATGAGCCTTGGGTGCCCATGACCTGGTCACCTCCTTTCTTAGAACTACTGCAGACCCGGAACATTCCACCAGACCTGCTGTTCTGGAGATGCTTTAGTCATCACAATAAGATCTTTACACTCCGGCTTCCAGACAATTAGTACTATTATTATTGTATTATTACTATTATTATTTTGTTTTTCAGCTATGAAGACTTTTTTTGAAGCAATTTGTGTATTAAATAAAAAATGACCTCACTAGAGAAGTCGAGAGACTGATCTGAGTTTTGTTTGGTTTCTTTGTTCCTCAGGCAGTGAGGAAAAGCTAAAACCTCACTGTTTTGACAGTGTTGACATTTATCTTGTACACTGTCTGTCTGATGTTTTCAAGGGCAGATTGTGTTAGTGTGTGTGTGTTTGTGTGTGCGCATGCGTGTGTACGTGATATACTTTATTGGCTTACACTGCAGCCATATTTTTGATCAAATAAATAAATAAATAAAGAAATAAACGAAATCCCATCTCAGATGACACACACACACACACACACACACACACACACGTGTAAGGTTCTGCCAGTAAACAGGTTCAGATATATTTAAAAATAAAATAAAAAACTAAAACAAAGCCATTCTCAATAAATCCGCAGAAATCATATTCTGAGCGGCGCACGTGTAAATCACTGTCACACTGCAAATCGAATTACACGTGTCGGCTCATGTGTCACTGCTGTGTGTCATCGCTTTTTCAGAGCTGTTGAAACCGTCTCGTCTGCAGGTGAAGTTTAGCAGTTCCATCATTAAGGCTGAAGCTGTTTTTGTAAACGTGTGAAATGATTATTCTCCGTGAGCACAATGGGTTTATTTAGGTGCAGTACGCTGCAGATTACTCTAGAACTAGTTCTGATTGGTCAAGGGGTTTTTGGTTATTTTTTGTTTTTTTCAGCAGTGCCAAATATTGATATTTATATATTTAATATTTCATCATTTTTTGAATATACAGTGGCAAGAAAAGTATGTGAACTGATCTTCAGTCAAGGCTATTGACAAATATAATGTTCCTAAAATAATAACCCAAAAATTCTGAGCTTTTCATGTCTTTAATTGAGAACGACCATAAACGACTCATATTGTTAGTGGAAAAAGTATGTGAATCCTTGAGTCAATGACGTTAAAAGCTAATTGAAGTCAGGTGTTTGCATACCTGGAGGATTGTTAAGAGAATTATTTTGGAGATGTGGACCAGAGCTACTTTGACTGATAAAACCACTCACACATTTTGAGTTTGCTCCACACCAGGAGAATATGCTTCTGTGAACCTCTACAGATTAGAGCTTTTGAAAGATCTACAACAGAGAATTGTTGAATTACATGAAGCTGGAGGGTTACAACATGATTACAAAAAAACTCACCAGTCTTCCATATCTACAAATGGGGACATAGGGACTGTGGCTACTCTACTGAAAAGTTGCCGCCCAGTCAAAATGACCCCAAGAGCACAACTAATGCTCATCAATGAAGTAAAGGAACAACACAGAGTGACGGATAAACGTTTGAAGGCATCACTAGACCTGGATAACCCCTGTGTTCATGAGTCTTCAGTACATAAAACGTTGATTAAGCAGGGTGTATATGGCAGGACACCATGAAGGAAGCTGTTTCTTTCTAAAAAGAACATGGTTTCACTCCTGAAATTTGTGAAAGAGCATGCAGACATTCCAAAGCACTGATTAAATTAAGACGGAACTACTTGGGAAGAACACACAGCACTACATCTGCTATGCCACTAAAAGGCCACTGCATATCATCATGAAAACCTCATCCCAGCAATAAAGTCTGGTGGTGGAGCATGATTTGGGCCTGATTTGCTGCATTAGGACATTAGGACTTACTGTGTCCTTAACCACACCCACAAGTTTCCTCCACCTTCATGAAGAGTTGGATGTTTTTAGCTCACACTGTGTCTTAAACCACACCCACAAACCTGCTCCACCTTCTGGATGCTGTTTGAGCAGCACCACAGAAGTAAGACTCTGGCGTCCGACCACACACGGGTTCAGTGGAAAACTATTAATGTTCTGTTTTTGCCAAACTATCATTTTTACTTGCGTGTTCTCCGATATCTGAAGACATTGAGTTCCTCACTGACTCAGAGCCCTTCATTCCTCATCATTACATTTTCTAAAGCTGAGCGAGAGCAGAAGACTGGCAGGGCTTTAATCACCGGCCTTCTGCTGGAAAGGGTTGGGAGGGGTCAGACTGGAGAAGTGGACGGTAGGCTTTTTAGTAATTAGAGGGGAAGACCTCATAGCCAGGCCTGATGGACCCAAGCCTATCATTTCTAACCTCCCTGACCAGCAGGGGGGGAGGTGGTGCGAGTGCGCGCTCTCGACTCATATCAGTGGGGAGTAGGAGGAGTGGCCAACGAAGAATTCTGAGCATGTTGGTAGAGTAGTGTTGGGCTGGGCAGAGCAGAAAAAATAGTTCAATTGCGGCTTCATTCATAATCATACATTTTCTTCTTAGAAGCCACGGGTGCATCAATCAGCCATAACATTAAGACCACTGCCCAGTGAAGTGATTAACATGGACTATCTAGTAATGTCATTACAGTGGCACCTGTCAGGGGGGTGGCAGCAA
Source organism: Lepidarchus adonis (assembly GCA_037576955.1). NCBI lineage: Eukaryota > Metazoa > Chordata > Actinopteri > Characiformes > Lepidarchidae > Lepidarchus > Lepidarchus adonis. The sequence continues at coordinate 9,425 of JBBIGC010037291.1, forward strand.
GGAAGCAGTCAGTTCTTGAAGTTGATGTGCTGGAAGCATGAGTGTAAGGGTCTGAAGGTCTTATTGTTAGGACATTTTGTAGGACTTATTGTAGAACATCTCCAGAACAGCAGGTCTTGTGGAGTGTTCCAGGTCTGCAGTAGTTAGTACCAACATGGGTCATGGGCACCCAAGGCTCAGTGATGCACAGGGGGACTGAAAGGCCCCTTTTCAGAACGACACAGATCAGATATGGTGTTTTAGGAGGTGGAAATACATTGGTCCTGATCTGTTAACAGAACTCTAGCATTTCTACCCCTGCAGGAGGGATTGACACGTTTTTGATGTGGCTCCCGTCAGAAATAGGCCAGGTGTGTATTTTTAGTGGCACGGTGCAGAGAGCCGTTTCTGGGGCATTTCTGAACACTGCGTGGTGCACCTGGTGTAATTACAGGCACTGAGGCGTCTGTTGGCCTCATCACAGCCATAACATCACACAGCCGCCCCTCAGTGCAGGTCTGGGGGATGGAGTACATCCCCCTCATGATCAGCCATATCATTAAGACCACTTGTTTAATAGTGAGTGGACCCTCTCATTCTGCTGTGTGTTCTGACCCCTTTCTATCAGAGCCAACATTAACATTTTGTAGAACAGGAACTAGTCTTTGGCTTCGGGCCACACCGCCTTGGGTGCCCATGACCCAGTTGTTCTTCCTTGGATCACTGTTGGTACTAACTACTGCAGACCTGGAACACTCCACAAGACCTGCTGTTCTGCAGATGTTCTAGCATCACAATAAGATGCTCAGAGCCTTATGTTGCTGCTTTTAGCATGAACTTAAAGTACTGACTGGTCACTTGCTGCCTAATAAATCCCACCCCCTGGCAGGTGCCTCTGTGATGGTGAAAGAGGTGTCCAAAAATGTGCATTTATTTAGTTTTTGTTATTTTATTTTCCCAAGGAAATATTGAAAAACATGCTTTATTTTGTTAAAGGAGAAACTTGAATTTTGTTTTAAGATATATCAGGGGTGAAAGAGTGGATGAAAGGGGTGTCTGGTTGGGCTGGCATACGTGGCATGAGGATGAACTAAACCCAAGGTTCTGAGGCTAATGCATAGCTGTGGTCTTTAGATTTTCCCAGGTTCTTCCAGTCGTCCCCGACACTTAATTCCACTCACAAGCATCGTGTCTTTCAAGCAGCTACACTCATTAACAGACTTCCCCCCCCACACACACACGCACGCACGCGCACACACACACACTGTGGGTGCTGATGGATGGGTGAATGACATCGAGAGGCACTTGCTCTTTTCGGTTATTGATCTGCCGCTGATGAACACAGGCGTTTAAGTCGAAGCTGCTTTACTGTCAGTAACGAGAACAAGCTCCTCTTAACGACCGTGACCACAGATCATACAGTGGACTGGCATTAGCATGCTAATGGACGTCTGCCTCCGTACTGCACTGCGAGGAAACTCAGGATCCTGATCACCAGACACAGGACTGGGGACTCTGACCGCAGCTGGTGTTGGCTTTATTAGTCAAAATAATAAAGTAGTACAGCCTATAGGAAGCAAATGGACCTTTATAGGTTCTAAAGGATCCACATTTCCAAAAGGAGCAGCAGGGCTCCAACACGGAACTGAATGTAGTCCCAGTGTAACCGTTTGGTAACCGAATTACAGCTGATTAAAACCTGTTTTTGTGTGTGTGTGTGTGTGTGTGTGTGTGTGGCAGGATATACGAGAGAGTGATAGACCCTCCTCAGATGGACTGGACTGCGGGCAGTGGGATTTGGCTCGGGCAGCACAGTCACAGACATGGCCTCTTCAAGGTAAACTTCTGATTAAGCATTTACATTAAGGGCACCTTCAAGTGCATTCAAAAGGCATTAATAAAACATTACATAAGCATTGCTGTGGCATTAATAAGATGTTAATAGTGCATTCATAAGCCATTTAAAAAGGATTCACCATGCATTCATAATATATAAAAAAAACTATAAAGTTTTTTAAAGCATCTATAACACCTTAAATGATCAATTCATCAGCTTTAATATACATTGATAACAGCTTTGTTATTGTATTAATAAGAATGACATGAGCTCAAAAAGCATTTCAGTGCATTATAAAATACTAAATAATCTGACAGTTCTGCATCTTCACAGTGCATTCATATCCTGGTCATACATAGTGGTATGAAAGTGTACATAATACATAAGTTTGCACAGCATAATGCCAACGGACATGGGCGTTAGTTGGGTTACACAACATTGGCTTAGATGCTCATACTTTACTAGATTACTAGGTAGTGAACGAGTGGATCTATCCCCCACTGTATTACAGGGAAGTGTTGGGTTTGTGAAACAGGGCTTGTTTGATGTAGTTTGATTTCCTGATGTTTGTCACACTCGTTTGTTTCAGATCATCAAACAAATGTAAATATTAGTTAAAGACAACACAAGTATTGTATTGTTAAGGGAAACAAAATATCCAAACCTACATGACAAAGTGACACCCCC
>JBBIGC010037312.1:0-11925 GCA_037576955.1 Lepidarchus adonis
TTTAAGAATTTGTGGGTACGGTTTATAAACTGAGGGAATGGATTGCGAATCCGTCGCCACGGATTGTTTTTTTTTTTCCTGCAGGTGACCCTGCGGGCTCCGTACAATACCCAACAGATAAGCTCAATTTTGACTTGAGAAACACACACTTAGCATAGCATGGGTTCTCTAATCAGCTAAGTGGAGGACATTTGTCTGGAGCCCTAAGCTTACTGTAACTTTACTTTTTTTTTAACTTTAAAGCGCTTTCAAAGTTTTTAGGAACTACACATTTTCACACAAGTTCCTGAACTGTTTTCTAGATTCTGCACAAGGGTAGGAACTTTTTGAAAGACCAGGAAGCTTTGGGGTGGGTCTTATAGCAATGCTGTGCTTATTGGTTACAATTACCTTAGTATACATTAAAGTTCTAGCCCCTTTTTTAATATGAAAGTTATATATATTAACATATTTATAGTCATTGTCATTTGTGTCACGTTTGTACCATAGAAAACTGGACCTTTGCACTCGGACGTAAAAACCTTCTTTTTTTTGCTCTAGCTTTCCTTTGTTTTTGGATCTTTTAATATGTGTCCCTATGCTTTTCTAAGGCAGCTGTAAATACATTTGCACAAAAATAGATCGCAAGAACCAGCAAAACAATCACCACATTCCCCATTGTTAGCCATGTTGCTAGCTATGTTGTTAGCCATGTTATTAGCAGTGTTGCAGCATTGGAAATTGCTTTATGTTATTTAGGTATTCCAAACTGAAATGCTGACATCTTTCTCAGGGGAACATACAGTGTTATATAAGCGCACAGGCCTAAGGTGAATCAGCAATCTGAGTTTGTTCTCTGGGCTGGATCCTGGCAGTGTTTCTGTAGTATTTCCTCAAGGGAAGTCAACACAATGCTCACGCTGGCTGCTGTCGAAAGGTAGGTAGTAGCACTAAATTAATCATGATGAACACATTGACGATTCTAACAGGTTTTGCTACGGCAGAGCTGGAGGATTGAGTATCGCGCTGCTTGGTGACAACTGGGTGGAACGAGCCTGGCAGGATGGCAGGAAGCTATTGAAGAAACCACAAGCGCCATGTCATTTGATAGACTATTACTAATTCAACAGTGCAATTGTGTTATTGCAGAAGCGTGCATGATATGCACAAAGGGGGAAATTCCAATACTTTGAAAATGATACATATGAGTAGCATACAGTCTACTGATTAGAGGTATAATGTTAAAGACATAAACATTTTTACTTTTAAATCATTACTCAGGGTGATCTTTGGATGTTTGGTAAGCTTGGCTCTACAAATACTTCTTGTAAATTAATTTTTTAATGAGGCTCCCCACAGGGTCATTCAATAATCACATCAATGGGTTCTCAGCCTCATTACAAATCCTAGATTCACCTTAGCAGGAGGTAACACACAGAGAGTAGCAAGTGATTCCACAACTTCTTAAAAAATAAAAACAATGGAAATGTGTATTAGTTCAGTAGGGCTTTCAGGTACAGTGCTCAGATGGTTCACAACTTACCTAGAAGACAGGAGTTATTTGTATCAATTGACTCATACAAATCAGTGAAAACAAACATGCCTTATGAAGTTCCTCAAGTATCCATCCTCGGGCCCCTTCTGTTTAATTTGTACATGCTTCCTCTCAGTCAAAATCTTCAACAGTACAAAGTGACCTATCACAGCTTTGCAGAAGACACCCTGATCTATCTAGCTCTTTCAACAAATTACTTTAATCCTACTGACTCACTTTATCTGTGCCTTGAAAAACGAAATGGCTGGATGCAACATAATTTAAAATTCATTTAAAATAAAGACAAATTAAATAAAGACAAGACAAAGGTTTTAATTCTGCTTGGGAATAGAGAAGGAAGGTTACAACTTAGGGCCTAGCTGAAATCTAGGGATTTACGGACCGCAACCCATGCTAAAAATCTTGGTAAAGTCATGGATGATGTACTCAGCTTCAGTTGTCAAGCCAAATCTATAACAAAGTCAACATTTTTGCATCTTAGAAACATAGTTAAGGTAAGAGATTATATATGCCTTCATGTCTTACAGGGTTGATTATTGTAATTCCTTATGCATTGGCATCTCCAAAAAGACCATCAGACACTTAATAATTATCCAAAATGCTGCTAGGATTCGTACTAAAACTAAGAAAAGAGAACACATCACTGCAGTTCTCAAGTCTCTACACTAGATTCCAATCGTGAGTTCAAAGTTGTACTCATTGTGTATGTCAGTCAATGGTTTGGGCCCAAAATATCTCTCTACAATGTTTGAGGATCACCAGCCTGGAAGGTCAGGAGTGGGTCAGTTAGTAGTGCCCACAGCAGCTACTGTACCAATGGAAATCAGATCTGCCCCAACTGATGCCAGTTTAAAAATAGGTCAAAAACTGCATTATTTTCTTATACTTAATATATTAATTGTATAATTGTATATAATAATTGTATGCTTTATGCTTGTTTTCTTTAAATTTTAATTAATTTATTTTATTTCCTTTAAATATTTTTGTTTATCTTTGTAAAGCACATTGAATGACCCTGTGTATGATAATGTGCTATATAAATAAACTTGCTTGCCCTGCCCTTTCAGGATAATTTAGCATCCATACAATTCTGTGAGTAGGTCTAACTATAAAAGCAGAATCCCAGGAAAAATTACTCTTGTTTAAAAAAAACAAAAAAAAACTCATGAAAAAGTAGGACATTTGCATTCAGCAGTTTATTCCGTAGTCTTTAATAGTGACCTGGCTATCCATTAAAAGAAAATATAAAAAGTATTTTTAATAAAAGGAAACTGTACACTGTAGGCAGTGGTGGGCTAGAGTTTAGGACCTTGCCTTTGGGTACCATCTCTCTACCCTGGGCACTGTTGATGGCTGCCCACTGCTCCATGTGTGTATGTGTTATGTGTTAAATGTAGAGGTCAGATTTCATTGTGGACTTTGTGTACAACTGTGTTCACAATGACATGCACCATATTTCCCCAATGATGGGCTTATACATTGATTTTGCAAACCTGATATTGGGTGCGGCTTGCTTAAATGAGGCGGCCTATCTAAAAACATGAAAACACATTCATTAAAAGTATAATTCGACATCCCCATATGATTAGTTAAATTTACTGCAAATGTACTGCTTACTGCAGCAATGAACAGTTCGAAAAGCAACGCAAAGCAAAGATAGATCAGTGACAGGTCAGTATAAACGTGGAACGCGGAAACAAACTAATTGTTTGCTAGAACTAGCATCGGTTAGCAGTTAGCCTAGCAGTCATGGTAGTCCTTGATGCACCAAAATATGCAGACTCTAAAATAAAAGTGGTTGCAAAGTTGTCTAAATGCAGTATATGATTAGCTTTACTAAGTATAACCTCACAATCTAGTTATATTCTGGTGAATACGACAAATGAGATAAATAAGAGAGAAGAAGAAGAAAACCCTTTCTTTGTTGCTGGAAAACAGCTTAAAGTGCTCCATCACTCTACTGCTACTGCTACCTCTGTGCATGTGATAGGTAACGAAATTCTCTCACTTAAATAGTGCTGCAGTACAGCAATATCAATCATCCGTCTACATGTAAATTCTTCAGTATAAAATTAGCAACACTCAAATGCAAAAATGATTAGGCTTAGCTTTCTTCAAATCAGATCCGTAAACATCAGTTGCGACCTGTGCTGCTTTGCTGTTGTTGGACATCTTGGATATTGCAGATGTTGCATGGTAATAAAATTAATTGTATTAAATTAATTGTTTATGCTCAACTATGGTACGGTATAGAGCTGCAAAAGTCTCCAGGGGTCAAGTTAGATGCTTTTACTTCAGCTCAGTAAATTTAGTATCACTGTGCCTAATAACATGGGGAGGCTTTACTTAGAGTTTTAAAACATAAATGAACGGCCTATCGTTGGGAAAATAATCACTTTCACCTTATGTATGAGGAAAGCACATCTAAAATGGACTCAAACCCTTAAAAATGCTGCACTAAAACTAAATCCCCACCCACAATGTCTAAAAGCTGATTCTCAGCACACAGCCTATTCTGTCCCGTTAAATTAGCTTATCATTGGCTTTACTTCACTATATGGTCATTTATGACAGTGAGAAGATCAGGCCTTATCTTCAGTTGCCAATGCCTCTGTACCATCTTCAGCCTGTAGTAAATCCTCTCTGGATAAAAAGATTTATCTAAAAAAAATAATTATTTTATACAGGCCATCCATAGCAGCCTCATGGAACTACTCCCACACCCAGATCTAGTCAATAATCTGCAAATGTATATTGATCTTGTGTAAAACATTCAATGTGTTAATACCAAGGATTCTTTTGTCTAGAATGACAATTACCAACATAAACTCATTATGGCACTCAGTTTGCGTTCACTTAATTTTCAGTGATGAGATCATTGTGTTAGTCCAAACTAGGATCGACTCGTCTGCTGAGAATACAGCAAAAAATGCAGATTTGAAGGACATGCAGTTACACACCGTCGGAACATAGCTCAGATTTCAATGGAAAATAAACATATTGGGTTGAAGGGCAAGCTCTGCAAATTGTTCTTTTGGCACAACTCTTAAAAACAGAGTAGACTGTCGAACATAAGCTCAGTTTTTCACATTTCAGACCAACATGGATTTCAATCACTCTTGTTGCTTGTGTACTACTGCTGTGTAAATGAGGCAAAAAAGTATTTGGTAGCCACCAGTCCTGCAAGTTGTCCCACTTAAAAAGACGAGAGAGTCTGTAATGTTCATTATACTGTAGGTTCACTTCAACTGTGAGAGACAGAATGTAAAAAAAATCCATGAAAGCACATTGTATGATTTATAAAGAATTGAATTGTAAAATGGTGAAGAAAATAAGAATTTGGTCAATAACAAAAGTTCACAACAGTACTTTGTAATGTAACCTTGGTTGGTCAAGTGTTTCCTGTAGGTCTTCTTGCACAGATTGTAGCTGGTACAGTAGAACAATTAACCAGGCTCCAGCTCATCAACCATGGTGTGGATTTAAATTTGGCATAAAAAATACTCATAAAAGTTGTGGCCGTGTATGAGCAACAGGGTTCCACCAAACCAAATTTTTGTACTGCAGCTGCTGACTGGTATTACATTACTGAATGTTCAGTGGATGTTAGGCTAAATGTTCAACAGTTCCATAGCAAATTTGCTATACAAACCGCTGTTGTGGTGTCTGACATGGCACCAACTCAAAGAACTCCTCGGTGATGGAGTCTCATCAACACCCTGAATGAATATGACAAGTTAAGTCACATCTGTAACGTAAGTGTTCTCATGAATTGCAACAGAATGCAACAAATTTCTTTACTTTATTCATTTTTCAGTCCAAATCTGCAGAAAGATATGAAATCCTGTCTGCCACCGTGTTCCTCGTGAGACTAATGCAGGCAAAAGCATGTTTCTCTGTGCACGTTTTCACAAACTCGCCCTCACAGATTAGCTTGGATGCTAATGCTATTTCGTTAGCAATAAGGTAGCTAGCTGTCACGGCTGCATCACTGAACTCTCGACTACAGACTGCTGGTTTCTCAAGGCTGCCAACAGTTCGTTTATCTTCTCGCCTCTCAGAAGTCCTTGCAAACTACCATATTTACCATGTTAAGTCTTGTAATGTTACCGATTATATCCCTTGTGCACTGCTACATACACGCTAAGCAGACAGGCTTTCTAATCACCGCTCTGAATAAATAAGAAGTGGTCCATTTTTTCTCTCCCAACCCCTTAAATCTATGGGTGCCCCTCGAATAGAGAACATTTGATCCAGTAATAATAAGAAATATTTTTTATTCAATACTACTTATATCTGACTTGTTACTTTAGAACTTGCACATTTTATTCATTTTACACACCTTTTTATTTATGTTTCTTTTTATTGCGTGCAAAAAATTGTATTTTACATGACACTGTTCCTTAAATTCACAGTACTTCTAGGACGGGATGTACAGAACAGGCTGTCTTTGCAGTCAAGATGCTCTTTGCCTTGTGTCGGGCCCTCGTGTAGGCTGCTGAAATGTGCGGAGCTTTCCTACGAAAATAAACTCAACTTCAACTTCGTGGCACTCATTGCACGAACCAGAGGAGCTGGGACGGTTGCCATGGCAACAGCCCCGGCACCGTTGCCCCCGTGTGTTACCGTTAAGGTGCCGAGAAGGTGTCGCCGTGTGCTGCTTCAGCATCCTCGTGGGACTGGTATCTTAACCATAAACACACGCACACACACACACACACACACACAAGCTCACACTTTTGTGTCTGTCAGCCTCGGCTAATCATGACAGGCTTCAAGCGAGAAGGATCCTCTCGCCGAGAGCCTTTCTGAACGAAAGGGTTGACTTCACACATGACAAACTGATTCATCTCTGCTGTCAGGAAAACATCCTGTCATCCATCCTGACAGTTTTATTATCTCTCCCTCCCCCTCCCCAACACATGGCCATTTATAAATGACCACACTTCAGAGATTTTTATATAGCAACAGAAAATAAAAAGCAGCTTGACACTGAGACAATTCCCGTTGACGCGGAGATAGGAGAGTCTGCTGCACGAATGAAATTCATTGCTCGAGAAACTTCCCTTGAAAATGTCGCCATTACATAATGACCATCTACCTAACACTGAGTAGGAACCCCTCATGTCACCTCTGACTGGGGTGCACTTATGTATGTATGTGTGTTCTGACCTGTTATATGCTTGAATTTATGGCTCCTGGTAAGTAATCTGGCTGCAACAATCTGAACGTGATGCAGGATGTTGAGTTTTTGTTTTGAGTTACCTGACCTCAGAACAGTAGTCCAGTCTGCTGCTTACAAACACACGTATGAACTTTCCTGAGGCTTGTGTAGAGAGGAATCACCTACGTTTGGCGATGTTCTGCAGCTGTGAGAAACATAACTTTGATATAGCAGTAATGTGATTTGAGTGATAAATCAGTATCTAATATGACACCCAGAATATGGGCGGAGCTACTAAACCGGAAGTTCAGAGCCTCAGCATTGAAAGCTGATATAAAAGTATTTCTATCTATACTACTGCCTCTAAACACCAGCACTTCATGTTGAGTATAATAAGCCATTTATATAATAAACATTTGATATAATGTACAATAGCCGTTCATTTTACACATAATTTTTGTTAAATTAATTTAAGTAACAAAAAATCGGAGGCATTCTTTCGGAGCCGAAAGACCCGGCTCTTTTAAGTGAGCCGAGCCATAAGATCTGGCTCTCTTAACTAGCTTCACTAGCTTTCACTCTCCACATGCATCAGTGAACCTTGGGGGCCCATGACCTTGTTTTCACCAGCTCTCCTTCCTTGGATCACTTTTTGTGAGATACTAACTACTGCAGACCTGGAACACTCCACCAGATCTGCTTTTCTGGAGATGCTCTAGCCATCACAATAAGAACTTTGTTGAAATGGTTCTGATCCATACTATCCCTTCGCTAGCGCATAAACTTAAAATATATCCCACCCCCTGACAGTTTTCACTGTAATGAAATAACTAGACAGTCTATGTGTGTGTCTGCAGTCTGATACACTGTGTCCATCTACTTTACAATTATTTTGTCAGCTCCACGTATCAGAACGGTGCACTTTGTAGTTTGTATTTACCCCCTACCCCCCAGAACCCTACAGTCCTCCCCAATGAGAAGGTATCATTTAAGATCACACTCATTCTCAGTACACCACTGACTATTAGAGACAGCTAACCTGCTAATTAGCAACTAGCGACTAGCAGATGTAGCGATATTGTTGATTGTTCTTGCAATTCTGCACAGTTTGTGTTGGTCATCCTCTAGTGCTTCATCAGTGGTCGGTTTCAGACCACAGGGCACTATTGGCTGGATCATTTCACTGTGCAGTACAGTAACAAATAATGCAGAGAGAAACAGGTGGAGAACAATCTGTAGCTATGTGTCTATATGGTAAATGGAGCTGATAAAATGGACATGGAGGGTTGAACTACCAGTGTATAAGCAGTCTATGGGCAGTATTTCCCAGAAAATGAAAGGGACTATTTGTCATTGTGAACACACCTCTTCATACAAAGTGCACCACAACAAAATGTGGCCTCCACACATGGAGCAGCAGGCAGCTATCAACAGCACCATGGGGGGCAGTGTAGTAGGATGACAACTTGCTCAATAGTACCCCAGTAAAATCTGGGCTGGGACTTGATCTGAAATCTCTCTGTTTACAATGGCAAGGTCACTTCCACTGCAGTATTACAGCACTGTGATATCACAGAATTATATGATATTTAAGTTGGCATTAAAAAAGTCCATTCTTATTAACCTGACATACAATCCTATGTAAAGGTTTGGCAACCCTGGTCAATTAATGGCATATTCTATATAGAGAAAGTGCTACTACACATCAAAAAAGTTCACCAAAATTAATTTCCATCATTTATTGCAATTTTTTCAAAAACACAATTTTTCTTTTTTCTTTTCTGAGGATGAGGTGAGCAACGACAATTAAACAGGGGTGTTGCCAAGTGACTAGCGTCTGTGTTTAGCCCCACAGATTCATGCTGAAATTAGACAGTACAGAAATAAAGAGAACATCTTTGATCTTTATGTGTTTTGAACTGGTCAGAAAAATCCTGAGCACCCAACACATGTCAGACATTGCAGTTGTCAGTAATTGGACACCATGAGTTCCATGTACATCAAAAAGGGGGGGAAAATCGGCTGCTTGGCAACAGGAACACCACTGTTCTGTTACCATGGAGATGCTCATTATGTATCAGTACTGAAAATCAAAGACAACAATATGGTACAGCGTTCTGTATCACAATAAGCAATACATATGCACTTACCATATGTTTAGAGTAGTGCAAATGCAGAAATGAATGGCTATAGAATATAAAAGGCCTGTCTATTGCAAATTGTGGCTTTTCACACTGCAGTTCTGCACAAAAGCGAGCTTGACACCAGCAGCATTAATCATTGCTGTTTGATCTGTGCCAGTTGTGTACAATGGCTGGGATTCAGCAGCTGTGCTGGAAGTTGGTGGCAGCAGGGCAGAGCAGCCAGGTGTGGGTGGTGAAGCCTTCTGCCTTGTGTGGAGCCTATTCAGTAGAAACCTCTGCAGCAGAGTGCTGTAATGAGTTCGGTTTCACTCTCATTTTTCCGTCTCTACCCGCCTGCTACAACAACTTATGTTGCAGAGCCAATTAAGGGCGGCTGGGATTTAGTCTGTTCGCCGCTGGTAGATTTCTTTCCATCTCCCCCAGCAACAGAGGCATTAAGATCCAAACAGAGCGGTGGAAACAGGACGGCTGAAATGACCAGTCTACATCCTGGTTGTTTATGGGTTGTGGAAACAGAGGAAATGTAACATTCTTGAAAGAATTTGAATACGTTTTGTGATATTTCGAAGTTCTGGGGTTTTGAAATAAGACAGCAAAACTGTAATTAAACTTTTAACCATTTGTAAAAATGACAATTTTTTTTACTTTCATCTTGACATTAGATGAAAGGTTTTGAAAAGTGAATTGAATGTATATAGTAGTGCTGTAGACATTGTGACCCCTGGTTATTTAATTAGGATGGCTTCTGATCTCACAAGAGCTACTGTGGTTTAAAATGTTAATGATTACTCTGGTAGAAAGGTGTCAGAACACACAGTGCACCACAGTCTCAGCAGCATGAGGGGTCCTACTCAATACAGGGGGTCCTCGACTGATGACGGGTTCAGTTCCTGACTGTGTCGTAAGTCGAAACCGCTTACATAAGCGTCTACTGTGTTTTGCCCTGGGTACATTACTCAGTCAGTCCACCAGAGGGAGACATTCACCCACTCAAGGCTCTGTATTGAATTTTTCTAGCGTTTTATTAAAATAACTTTCACTTTTCAAATAATTTCATAACAAAAAAAAAAATAATGAGTTTGGGGCACCATCATAACCACACATTTTTGTAAATTGAGTAAGTTGTAAGTTGAGGACCCCCTGTATTAGGCAGATGGTTTCAGTGTTATGGCCGATTGGTATATGTTAGTTTTTCTGTTATTCTCAGCAAAGACACATGTACAGACGTACAGAAAATGGCACATTTAAGTCAAAGTCGAAGGGATCTTTATTATTATCTACACCCTATATAGTACATTATTACGGGACCCACAGTGTACAACATGTAGGGCAGGGGTGCTCAAACTTTTTTTTTTTGAGAGAGAGAGAGAGAGAGAGAGAGAGAGAGAGAGAGAGAGAGAGAGAGAGAGAGAGAGAGAGAGAGCATGGTGACGCTTGTTACAAACGATGACGCTTGATTGGCTGTACTGTATGTCAATCAACTGCCAAACGCCACAGTGGGGATGGATGATTGGCTCCATCTGTACTGCAGTGTTTTCTGTGGCTCGTGGTTCACTTGTGGTCTCACGTGTGCGGTAGTTTATTTTGATAGGCAGGGCTCCGCGATCGACTAGTGATGCCTTCGCAATCGACCGATAGCTCACGATCGACGTATTGAGCACCCCTGATTTAGGGCAAACAAGAAAATAATTATTTTAATTACTAAGACAAGACATTTTATATATATATATGTGTAGGTCCACTTCTCATTATTATTATCCAGACTATAAAAGTGGTCAGGGGGAACTGGATTCTAAAAGGTAGGAGAGCATATCCACCTTCCTCAATGGAAACTACACACACGAGTGTGATCTATTCTTTCACAATGACGTACTCTTAAATGCACTCGGGAAAACAATCTCCATTAATGAAAGCTTAATATTCCAACAGCCTCATTAACTGGGCGTATTAGCATGCTTTAATTATTTTCCAGTGCAGTAAGTATTCCAATGCACATATTTACAGCGACCATGGGTAATATCAAGCTAGATAAAGATCAATCTCTTCTGGCCCTCAGACTATTTTGAAAGAGATAATAATGTTGTAGATCAAAGTTGATGGAGTCTGAGGCGAGTGTAGTTTTCTGTGAGAGCGTGTGAGGCTGAGTGATGATAACCTTCTCTCTGATGATGCCTAATTAAAACTCTTCCTAGTAAATGACTCAGACTTGGTATTCATTATTCAGCAGTGCTGAGGTTTTTTGGCTTTGAGGGTTGTTTCAGAACGAATGTTTCCATCAGGTACATTGTAATGCGCAGTGCATCCAATCCCAGTTTTACAGAGAAAAATATAATGAGAATATATCTCTTCTTCTTAACACTACACCTCATAAAGAAATGATGTTTTTTTATGAAAAAACAGGCTGTTTCCAAAGCAGCTTAGATACAGTAGTCTATATTTAGGCTTTTGTTTTGACCACGTTTTTGGGAAACCCAACAAAGAATCTCCCTCACTTGTCATAATCCTTACATTTCACTTGAGTAGCTTGAGTATGGCGAGTTCTTTTTTTATCTACAGTAAATAGTAACATAAAGTGATGAACGATGAACATGTTCTCTCGATGTGCTCGAATGGACGAGCGTGAAGATCTGATTGACTTTGACAAGGGTCAAGATGTAGGTCCAAGCATCTCCAATACGGCAGGATGCTTCTGGTTTGCAGTGGTAACTACCTACCAAAAGTTATTCGAAGTAGGATGACTGGTATACTAGTGTCATTGTCAGGGGCACCCAAGGCTCACTGATGCACACAGGGAGTAAAGGCTAGACTGTCTAGTCCAGTTCCACAGAAGAGTCACAAAAGGTGATGCTGGGTTTGATAGAAAGATGCCAGAACAAAACATGGCTAATTGCAATAAAACGTTATTAAACACACGGCTGCCAACTCACGCAATTGACCCAATTCTCACGCTCTCAAGCCACACCCCTCTTTTCTCACACAGACTGAGTGAGAAAAAAAAATTGCGCTGCATGATCTCGCAAAGCAACGCGCAGAGAGACCAGACAGACAGTGTAGTGAGTTTTTTGTGACAATTGTGAGGGAAA